>JAECUM010029610.1:0-38307 GCA_016617855.1 Megalonaias nervosa
TATATATATATAAAGAGAGAGACACACAGACACAGACAGACAGACAGAGAGGGGGCAATTATTAGCGGGAAAATGAGTCACACTTCCTTTGCTTCCGAGACCGCAAATCATAATGAAAGTACTGAAGGACTCACGGTACACCGAAAATGAACAGTCTCTCTATGGGTTTGGAGAGGTATGAATGGATGAAAATTAAAAGAAAAATTAGTAAAAAGAATCTTCTGAGAGCTTTTCCTATTTGTGACTTAAAAAAACTTAGCCAATGTTCCACTGATGGAATTTCAGTGCTTTTACAGATTTGACTTTGGAACACTCATTACTGAAATTAGCACCCATAACTGTGATGCGGAATTTAAAACACATGAAAATAAAAACAAAAACAAACAAATTTAAAACTGCCGCTGCTCGTATAGTTTTCTCTACAAGGAAGCTTACATCAAGGATGGGTCTCTACTGAAGAAAACAGGTTTGGTCATGAGCGTTTAGAAATTTAAAGCATTGGAATTTTTCATATCATGGTGTTTCCATACGTTGACTAGCTGAAATAGTACGGCGAGTGCTCAGTCACTGTACCTATTTTTCCAAGATTCACCGCGCCCATCAATCTCGCTCCCTACTTCGTATGATGTCTGCCACACCACTAACTAATTAATCGGGAGATGCATATTTTACCAGATACCAGCCATTGACTGACTTGCAAATTTAGGCCGGGCACCAACGATGGCCGATAGTGGCTGACAGATTTACAAGGCAAAGTAAGAAGCGCACCAGCAAAAAGGTAGTCGCAGCTACAGTAGGTGTGTGTTGGGAAGTTAGCTAGGATGTCTTTTTGTTGGGAAAGGGGGTAATTTAAATATATCGGTATGCAGGTATGTAGTTAATTCCCTGAAGGTGTATGCATCAATGTAACTTAATTTCAGCGTGTCTTTTAAGTATCTTCAAAATTATAATCTTTTTACATATTAAATACATTTTGGTCTGGATCATTTTCTTAAATCAAGTTGCAGCTTAAGACAATTAAAAACATATAAAAATAACATAAAAAAGAGAATTATATTAATTAACACATGTATATCTCAAAGTCAATCAGATTAAAACATCTGACATAAAGGTGAGCTGACATACTCCGATAAAAATACATGTTCTGTCGACTGCTCCGGTGGCCTAGTGGTTAGAGCGTCCGACTCGGATGAGGGAGGTCGCGGGTTTTAACCTTGGCCGAGTCATACCAAAGACTTATAAAAATGGTACTAACAGCTGCCTCGCTTGGCGCTCAGCATTAAAAGGTTAGTGTTAGGACTGGTCGGCCTGGTGTCAGGATAATGTGTCTGGGTGTGACATGATGCTACATGTCTGCGGCATGATGCCCCAGTGCTAGACATCACTATAAACTGCCACATTGTAGATATCGTAGCGATATCACTTAAAAATTGTTAAACTACGTTAAAAATCCCAATCACACACACACATACACACACACACACACACACCCGCGCGCGCGTTCTGTCGACTTTTATAATTCCCTGACGCCATTTTGTGTTAGTGAGTTTCCGTTAGTTCCGTATGATATAAAAGAACCAAATTCTGATACTGTGAAAATTAAATTCATGTAAATCACTAACATCCCAATACATTCGAGCTCCCATGCTAAGTTCAAAGTTTAAAATTTATTTTAATCTAAAACAATTACAGAAGTAGCTAAAAACGGCTTAACCCATACGGATAATTAGAGATTCTAACTTGAGATGGTGTTGATAACAAACTAATCGACTTCTGTGTCAATGTTCCGTTACTTATATTGGTGACGATTCGTGAAAATGGCATCGATTTTCTCTATCTACATCCACCACTACTATAATCTATTATTCTCGTAAGCTGTTCATCGGTATATTTTTACAGCTATCATTGCCAACAGATACACGTATTGTAAAAGATCTCGCATTTAATCAGAATGAGCTCAACGTGTTTTATAAACAAAATCCTCGGCAACAAACAACAAAAAACGAAACTAAACAGGCACTGACGACAGATTAGAGCATTTTAGTCCGATAAATCATCCCCCAAATCTGTATTGATACTGATGGACGATATGTGGGTATGATGTGACCTGTTCATTAAACTGTGCAATTTTGCTGCATGCAAATCTTTCCGAAACAAACCTGCGTACACTTTAGACACACACCGGAAAATGGTAACAGCCATATCAAGCGCGAAATTCAAAATGGCCACAGGTCAGATAGTTGTGCTATTCCTGGTGGAGTTACAAGTCACCAAACATACGATATGCTCCAGAAATATAATGTACATGTCACCAAAAGAATTCTACAGCTGACGGTAGCTGCACAGTCACGAGAAATATCGGTAAGTGTATAAAATGTACACTGATGTATGCAGCCAAAATTGGATGCAGATATATGCAGGTTTTAATGAATAGGTGATATCAGCCCCTCACCCGAAAATCAACATCATCACGGGTGAAGGGCTGATTGATCGGCCTAAGAGCGTTTATGTATTTTTCTCTCTTTCTTTCTTGAAGATGGCAGTGGATTAAAGCGTATGGAACGGGTGGATGGGGGTCTTTTCTTTGCTAAATTTTATCATGAACAAATACTAGAAAATATACAGCTTAATTTGATTACAACTTAATTGACACTGTGAGCATTAGCAGATTATAAAATGTTACGTAGTTGCACCATAGCTCAAAGTCAGATGTGGAGAGGTGGTGTGTTTAAAGAAATCCTGTCCATAGTAGAATAGATCTTGCTTCTCCATCTATCCGTATGCCCCATGTTATTTCACCTCCCCATTAAAATGGTCAGTGCCTGTCTAATTGTATAGATATATTGGTTATATATTTACGTCGCTTCATTAAAACGAACGACGAAATAATCAAATATGCACATAAACCTTAACACGCGCTCAATTGCGGTTGCATCGAGCAGTGACAAACTGGATTACATATATTATATGTACTTGGATATCTTATCATTGATTCCACGGTTACACTGGATTGTAGACTACTATAAGACAAGCCTTACTGTGACACCGAAAATCACGATTTGCACGGTACTTATATAAATGCTCACAACTACATTATGTTTTGTTCGAAGCTAACGGAAAGAACTAGCTGGTTACTGAGCATGGATGCGTCCAGGCTGTCATGACATGCCGTATTCATACGCCAGATCAAATGAATTCTTTCGATTAGGTTATAAACACGAACGCTGTTGCATTTATTACACAAGCAACTATTACGCTTTCTAAATATTCTAGGTGTACCGACTGATTACCTGCACCTAAGAATATCATCGCGCTGACGTCAATGAAAACATCAAAACAGTTCCGGTCTATGCGACTAGCAATATGGACTGAACATTCGTACCGGATGTCAGATAAGCCACGTATGATTAAACTGGTATGTAGTAAAGGTTTAAATTCCACCCCGTTAACACACGATCGTGAATCCTGGTCTACATTATTCGCGCCTAGATCTAGCCACCTGTTGCTAGTGACCTGTTGCTTAGAGACCCGCCTTATTAACAAGTCTGAACAAAACATTCTCACATGATCGGGCCACAGGTGCTCGACGCGAGCTTGATGTTAAGAAAAAAAAAAGAAAACAATAATCTGAAGGAAAAAAATGATACAGAGTGACAAAAATACCTCAGATCACCCCCATGACCCGTTCTGACATTGGACCCTCTCTATCATACTATATATGAGACAAGGTCAGTAACTTCCAAATACTTCGTTCCACCCATGATCCTCGATTTCCTTCTGCTATTTCCGTCTTTAATGGCATACGACCATATTCTATGGCTTGTTTTACTACTGAGATATTTTTCTATCCATCAAGCCATTATTGACTATTCTGCGTTGCACCAAACTGAAGTTACGGGCTCCGAAACGTGCGAATTTCGCGAATTTTGTCTGAGTGGACAGTGTTACGCTCAGGTGACAACCGGTGAAAAGAGCTACATATACCATGTTTGCGACTCTACGATACATCCTTTCTTCAATTACAGAACAGTGGTAGATGCAGAAGTAAGTGTTTACTTACCATTAACTCGATTCAACGTTAGGAATCCTGCTCCATGGAAGAATTAGACATTGTCTGCTTCACTAAACATACATCCCATACAAGCGACATCAGTTTGAAAAGATGTACACTATGCGGCACACACGTCAACGGCGAAATATGATTGGCTCAGAAGGTTATACTTAGATAACATCCATGCACCATCACCGTTTCACGATGTAAATATTTGTACCCCGGCAAAATTAGGCATTAACATGTTCTCATTGTGTTATAAATCATTTGAATGTGTTAAATTAATGAGAGTATACATTAAAGTATGACTGCACTACATCAAATTAAAATTTCCAGAAATACGTTAGATAATAACTGAAAATATTTATCTGATGCATGGATGTTATTTAAGTCTGGTATATGTAGCTCTTTTCAAGGGTTGTCACCTGAGCGTAACACTGTCCACTCAGACAAAATTTGCGAAATTCGCACGTTTCGGAGCCCGTAACTTCAGTTTGGTGCAACGCAGAATAGTCAATAATGGCTTGATGGATAGAAAAATATCTCAGGAGTAAAACAAACCATAGAATATGGTCGTATGCCATTAAAGACGGAAACAGCAGAAGGAAATCGAGGGTCATGGGTGGAACGAAGTATTTGGAAGTTACTGACCTTGTCTCATATATAGTATGATAGAGAGGGTCCAATGTCAGAACGGGTCATGGGGGTGATCTGAGGTATTTTTGTCACTCTGTATCATTTTTTTCCTTCAGATTATTGTTTTCTTTTTTTCTTCTTAACATCAAGCTCGCGTCGAGCACCTGTGGATCGGGCTGCGTTTGGCTGGTTTGACGTATGCTGTCTATGACACTGCGGTGCATAGAAACTCACAAACGGGAAATTCGCATGCTGCGTGAATATGGTTATTGTTTTACTGATCCAGAGGGACCCTGGATGGCCGAGTGGTCTAAGGTGCTCGTCTGTACAGATCACTCACATCTCACCTCAGTCCGCGTGGGTTCGATTCTCGGGCTGGCTCTGCCACTTGGCATGTGAGAAATCTTGTCAGTAGCTTCCCGTGGGTCGGTGGTTCTTCCCAGGGTTTTCCTTGGTTCTTCCTCCATCAAATTGACTGGACCTCATGTATAGCCTATCATGTGCTGATAAATGGTGTTATGCCCACAACAGCAACAACTTATGCCGTCTCCAGGACAGTCTCACAGTACTAATTATATGGAAGCAGGATGGGAAATTGGTGAAGATAAAATAGAATATATGGGTTTGTCTGGCCAGAATTAGTTGATAATTAAAGCAAAAGTTTAGTTTAAAAAAACCCAACCTTTCGAGAGCTTATCCTCTTTGTAGTTGAAAAGGAGATTTTATATTTGTTATTTATATAATTTTGTTTTATTGATGTAATTTCAGTCTTTTGTACAAACGTGAGTTTGGAAAACTCATTACCGAAATTAGCATCTGGTGACTGGTGCGGCAGATCTACAAAGAAGGATTCAAACCTTCGAAATGAGATGCTACCGCAAGATCTTGGGCATCTCATATATTGACCATGTAACCAACGAAGAAGTCCACAACAGGATCCAACGAGCCATCGGATCCTAAGACCTCTTGACCACTGTAAAAAATAGCGTAAACTGAAGTGGTACGGTCATGTTTCAAGATCATCTGGACTGGCAAAAACAATCTTGCAAGGCACAGTGCGAGGGTGCACAAAAAGAGGCAGACAGAAAAAGAGGTGGGAAGACAATATTAAGGAGTGGACAGGCATGGGATTTGGAGATTCCCAAAGGGCAGTAGAGAACAGGGAAAAATGGAGAGAATTGGTTGTAAAGTCAACTGTGGTGCCCCAACGACCTCTTGGGTTAAGGGATTGATGATGATGATGATGATGATGATGATGATGATGATGGTCTGGTGCAGTATTGAAAACACGTTTCAAACATATAAAATGGCGCGGCTCATATAGCTTTCTCTGCACAGAGGCGTTCATCAAGCACATATCTATACTGATACATGTAGGCCTGATCATGAGCATTCAGAACTGTAAAGATATTGAATTTTTAATATCATGGTGTTTCCTTAGGCTTACAATGGGAGCTGAATTAGTACTGATTAGTCCTGCAAATACATCTGCGGCAAAATAGACGTA
The DNA here is from genome assembly GCA_016617855.1 of Megalonaias nervosa. NCBI lineage: Eukaryota > Metazoa > Mollusca > Bivalvia > Unionida > Unionidae > Megalonaias > Megalonaias nervosa. The sequence goes on from JAECUM010029610.1 coordinate 6,195, forward strand.
GATATTTTTAGAGTATGTGACAAAAGCAAGAAAACCCTTGTACCTTGACACCACTCGGGGAGTTTGCTTCAGGGTTACAAGGTCAAATATGCAAGTCTAGAAACTTGCTCAGAACAGATGATATTTAAAGGCCTTATTCTTAAAGTTAACAGTGCATAACGACTCATTTTTATAGTGTGCTTTTGTTTCCTTGATTGTTTACTTGTATCTTTGTTCTGGGAGTTTTTGAAGATTACTCATTAGCATTTTACTGATCATGTAAAAACAGTTTGTCTACGGATTGATTTTTCAAATGTTTTCTGAGCACTCTGGAATAGCTTTAAAGCCCTCGGGGTCTAAGTCTTCTCTCATTCTCCAGCAAACGGCTGACAATCATACAGAGGTCTACAAAATGTATTCATTTTGCCTGTTATCCACAAGTAGAACCATAATTTTGCAGTTGTACATGTACGGCTGTCGTTCTCTGTTGGACTCACAGTACTAATTCAGCCCCCATAGTAAAGTTTAAGCAACCGGGCACCTTGGGTCGTCGGTTTAAACGCTAGCTCCAGGCAAGGACCACCGAATAGCGAAATCTAGTTAACAAAACAAAATGGCGGACGTGGTACGGTTTACTAGAGAAATACGCAGATTCAATATGTTATGGTGTGGTCATTGTGTTATCGCTGCACGTGATAGTACAAAATATAGCTTTTAGTTTTAAAAACAATGTCTTTTGTTAATATCAGTGTTGAGACACTTGTTAGGTCCCCTGACGGCTCCCTTCCACGAGGAACATGTCAACAAACAAGTACACACGTACCACGACAGATTAGCATATTGTATACGATCATGACCGCAAATTTACCTTCAAGCTTGAGATATTTTTGTATTTAAAAAACGTCTATCTTTTCCACTGGCACTCCCCACAAATGCTATATTCCATAAATTAATAGCGAAATTGGTCATGCTGTTTGGCTTTAATTTTCGTGAAAATATATAGCCTAGGCCAGGACAAATAGAAACGACATTTCATATGCTTATAATTCTTTATTTACCAGACTTCTCATATCTGTGCAGAACAAATCTCAACGTACGAATTTAGCACTGAAAGTTAAAGTCGAATTAAACTGCAGACAAACTCCAAGGGAGAGGGAGGATCAATTTAATTTATCTGCATCACTATAGTTTACAATATAGTTGTTATATTGTACATTATACAAGTGCAAACAGTTTTAAAATATTTTCTTAATGGTAATAGCGTTACTTAATATCAATAATTTTACTACTGATTTTCGTAATTGTGTTGTTGTTAATATACAGACTGGGAATGCATGTCAAGGTTGTTGGAATTTGTGTTTCACATATGATGACATCCGCTGTCATTGATCTGATAAGTGGGCAATTGTAAGGTTAATTAATAGATTCATTTAAAATTTCGACTCATTTGCCATCCAAGAAAATTCGGTGACCGTAAAAGGAACAGCCATCATTCAGGAAATTAACTTTGATTATCTTAATGGTGTTACTTCTCAACAAGGCCTCACCAACATGGCATGAGAGGAATTCATTCCAAAGAATAAGGACTGGTTTTGGCTGAAGAAGGACTATAGTGAGAGTCCTCGTTAGACACATCAAGGCATTTCAAAGTCTGAAGCGTTGGATACATAACCTAATTATAAGCCAAGAGTGTGAAAAAGAAGGCGCTTCCTTTACCAGTCTTACAGGAGAATGAATAAAATATGCTGATGTTATAGACAACGTTCCCTCTAATATTTTTCCTGTGTGCGCGGAATTTTGAAACTTCTGCGCAGCATATGTATTTGCTACCAAAACCTGTGCGCGGAATTTTGAAACTGCTGATCGGCATTTTCTAATGAGCTGCGCGGCCGCGCAGCCGCGCACCTTAGAGGAAACATTGGTTATAGATGTATTAGATTACTATGAAACAGTGTTCCGAGATGTGCACAGCAAAGCTGGAATGAAATTGGATGCTGAAACAAATGTACATTAGAGTTGTCCCATCTACAAATGACCTTAACAATCCCCTGTACAAAATTTATAAGTGGGAAAGCACAGAAACAAGAACATTAGGTGCTGAAAGAGTGTGTTTAGGTTGAAAAAGCGAAGATGGAAATTATGTGAAATGTAATTTCAATTACTGTATTGAACTTGCAGTAACAGCCACTGATGCCTACATTTTGGAGGCAGCTTGCCAGTTTTTCTCTCTGATCAGTGTAGATGTTTGGCCAACTAAGCATATCACACCCGATTTCAACTCCTTGTCTCATAAAGAAAAAATACAGTCATTGACCATGGCTGTAGGAGAGTTAACTGATACTATGTTCATCAGTGTAAGCAAAAGCTATATGGAAAAGGAACCAAGATGTTTTCCACCAAGTGACTGTCACCATGTCAGCTGATACTTGCTTGGTTCTTTATGTGTATGTATGGGTGTGTGTCAATCAAAATATTTAAAGATGTATTAATTTCAAGAATTAACCCAGTTAGTCATCAAATATGCCAATAAAGAAAAAAGCCCCAACATTTTAATAAAGTATTTCTCCTGAAACAAATCTAAATTCATTTTATTCATAAAGGGAAGTTCTGGGATGAAAGTGTGATTCATTTGTCAATAATTGTTATTTACACTTTGAATTTAAGGTAAACAATATTAGCAACACTTAGACCTAGGCTATTCGTTTCCGCGAAAATTATGGCCAAACTTCATGACCATGTTTGCTATTATTTATGGAATGCAACTTTTTTAGGGAGTGTCAGCCGATAAGATAGAGGTTTTCTAAATACAAATGTATCTCAGTCTTGAAGGTAAATTTGCCGTCACGACCGTATGCAATATACTAATCTGTGGTGGTGCGTGTGTACTTGTTTGTTGACATGTTCCTAGTGGAAGGGAGCCATCAGGAGACCTAACATGTGTCTAAACACTGATATTAACAAAAGACATTGTTTTTAAAACTAAAAGCTATAACTCTACCATAATGACCACACTATAGTAAACCGTACCAAGGTCCGCCATTTTTGTTTTTGTTCACTAGATTCCGCCAGTTTGGAAGTTCTTGCCTGGGGCTAGTGTTTGAACCTACGACTCAGGGTACCCGGATGAGTTTAAAGCCTTTCTCAGGTGTTTAGACTGATCGTTACTGAACATGTTTAAAAAAAATAGATGATATACGGCTTGCTGTGTGCAGACATTTGCTGGAGCATTATGGAAGGCTTTGAAGTCGACGGCTTTGGATGGTTTAAAGTTTAAACTACAGAAGTGACGGAAATGAATGAAAATGGGAAATAATTACAGCATCAGATGTAAACACAAACACACAACAGGCAATCAGATGAAAAGAAGGAAATTTCAGACAAAAAGGAAACAAACAAAAAAAAAACCCAAAACAAAAAAAAAAACAAACAAACAAACATACCATTTTTGAAGACAGGTATGGCATGAAAAAAATCATGCTAATTCTCCTTATAGAGTGTTTACTTCAATAGTGAAAGAACGAGTAGATTAAGACAGAGTGCGATTTCGTACGTTGTAATATTTATTCAAACTTCAGATATACGGGTTCCAACCTTGTTTCCGACGGGTGAACATAGTAGGTTTACTGAGACGTTACCTACATTTTATTTTAATTATTTTGAATGTCTTGAATTCACGATATCCGTCTGAAATAAATTATTTAAGAAAAAGCTCTAAGCATGGGAAATAAATAATGAAAAACCTGTTATGTCAAAACTTTTTCGTAAAATAAATATTAAGACTATTTCAGGATTATATTTGTTGTTGAATTTTAATTAACTATGGGGATAAATATTAAGTCGAACACTTCTTCAGTTGAATCGTAAATATCGATTTGCGATTGGTTAATAACGGGAGTAAGGCCTATAATAAAAATATAGATTTTGACAGTGAAATGACAAATTGTTTGAATGGTATTTGGCATCACGTCATCATTGCGTGACTAATTTAATGTTACTTAAGCGTGAAAGCACGTAGCAATGATCAATTTGAACGGAAAGTCACTAATTTAACTTACAGTTAGGTAAAACCACGTTGACAAGAAAATAACAAGGGTAAGCATCTAAAATGGATGTATCAGAGGCACTTATGTATGTATGTATGCATGTATGTATGTATGCATGTATGTATGTATGTATGTATGTATGTGTAGGTAGGTAGGTATGCATGGAAAAATAGTATTAAGGGTTCGTCAGCACAACTCCGGCTATATAGTGTCAGGGACAGTTAAGTATCCAAAATGGCATACAAAACAAAGGCAACAAGGGGGAAATCCTTAAAACACGCAGTAAATTATACATACATACATACATACATACATACATATATACATACATGTGGATTTTTAAAAACTTCCGACTTAAAACCGGCATTGCCCAATCAAACCAGGTGTTGATTATACGTCTGAAATGATAAAAGTCCTAATTGTACCGTCGAAAGATATTGTTAATTTCACTTCTTGAGCTAGATTAATTTTGAACGTTTGGTCTATGATCGGACTGGAGAAAAATAGCATACAAACGTATGTATATATATATATATATATAGAGAGAGAGAGAGAGAGAGAGAGAGAGAGAGAGAGAGAGAGAGAGAGAGAGAGACGCATGCGTTTATATATCAAACCAGAAGGTGTGATGGCAGATACTAAATAGTATTGATTCTTTCTCTCTCTCTCTCTCTCTCTCTCTCTCTCTCTCTCTCTCTCTCTCTCTCTCATCTAGGTTTCACCACAGGGGCTTGTATCGTTGCTTACAATTTAACTATCAGTATTTTACTATTAGTATTATTTTATACTATGTGTATGACTGACAGTTCAATTGTAAGCAAAGATTACGTGTCCATGTGGACTTCATACTAACTGGGCCGAAAGTTGGTCAGGATAAGGTATCTGATGGACTCGGCTCATAAATATTACTTCCGAGTCAGTACCCACGAATGTGGTCACACTCTATTTTATTCCTTTTGTTTTGTTCGTGATTCTTGGATTAGATATAGGCACTCTTGCCACTGATTTAAATGAAAGTATGTATGCTTCAGAATACGATTACTGTGGCGTGATTGTCATGTGTATCTTGGCGACAGCGCGCAGGGAGTATGCGCAGGGAGTAATCAGACACCGATACGTATGGAACGCCAGAGCTGTCTTAGGATGATAACTTTTATTATATGATGTGGAAACCTCTTTATATGATGTGCTTTTGTGCTTATATGATGTACAAACATCGTTATATGCGGTGCCTGTGTCCTTATATGATGTGCAAACTTCTTTATATGCGGTGCTTTCGTCCTTATATGATGTGCAAACTTCTTTATATGCGGTGCTTTCGTCCTTATATGATGTGAAAACCTCTTTATATGATGTGCTTTTGTACTTATATTATGTGCAAACTTCTTTATATGCGGTGCTTTCGTCCTTATATGATGTGGAAACCTCTTTATATGATGTGCTTTTGTACTTATATGATGTGCAAACATCGTTATATGCGATGCCGTTGTCCTTATATGATGTGCAAACTTCTTTATATGGGGTGCTTTCGTCCTTATATGATGTGCAAACTTCTTTATATGCGGTACTTTCGTCCTTATATGAAACGTCTTTATTATGAGAAGCAAACACGGAACTTGCGCAGGCGCGCGAAGGGGCCAAGCAGTCTGTTGACAAAAGTAATTTGTTCGACTTAAACTGAGTGATCAGATTTTGGCTCTGTTATCATCACCCTGTCAAGTAGGTTTCAAACTACCTCTAATCTAAACTGTGTTCGCCACCAGTTTCTGAAACAAGGTATCTACACATGAAGAAAGAAAGTCTATGTGCAATCATTCTAGTGCGAGAGAGAGAGAGAGAGAGCGAGAGAGAGAGAGAGAGAGAGAGAGAATGTTTATAATGACGAAGGTATCTTGGTACTGATAATAATTATCGCAAAATATATTCTCACTGAATGTCATAGCAATATTTGGTTAATAGAGAACCTTACCGACATTGTTAAATATTTGAGTTGGGGAGACATGACTTTTATTTGAAGACCCTTTAAATATGACTAAAAAATATTTCATTCAGTGTCCCATCTACTAGCCATAACATTGGTGAACATAAAACGTTCTGAGTATGTGAAGATTTTATATCAAGTCTTCCATCTGTGTATATTTTCTTCGGCTTGAATATACTTTTTTCTCTGTGGCACCAAAAAAACGCCACAAAAAACCATGTGGTGGTCAGCATTGATGTTTGACGCATGTAGACCAAAACATGTTTAGAGGTGACATCAGGGGGTGGGGCAAGTGCACCCCCCCCCCCAACTGCTATGTGCAGGCGCCCATGCTCTCCACATGAAGATAAAATGTGTTTATTAATAATTTTCAAATCATTCAAAGTAAAGAGGGAGCTCGCAGACATTGCTAATTAAATTAACTCGTGTTCATCGATGTATGGACAAAATTCAATCTATGTAATTAACATAATAGTTACACTGGATAAATATCATTAATTCGCTGTTTAATTTCGATTTATGTTAAGCTCTTGTATCACCCATTTGGTGTTAAATGTTGATTCTTATATGTGCCACTAGTCCCACAGCTTTTTTCATCTATTTGTTGTCAAATGTTCATTCTTGTATGTGCAAACTAATCCCGTATCATGTTATCACCCATCTGATGATAAATGTTGATTACTGTATGTGTAACTAGTCTCACTGCTTTTTATCACCTTTAAGTGATAAATGTTGATTCTTGTATGTCCAAGTAGTCCCACAGTCTTTGATCACCTACTGTTCTTTATTTATAAAAACATTTTGAGAAATTTCTTACTTAAATAACACAAATGCTAACGTACAAAATTGGATTATATATATATATATATATATATATATATATATATATATATATATATATATATATATATATATATATATATATATATAGATGCAATAAACTGACAACGAACAGTGCAAAACTAGTATCTAACTAGCAAAACCGCTTTCGACTCTTAATGACTCTTTTTCAAAGGCATACGCAAAATATAGACAAGACATACAAATAAAACAGAAAAACCGTAGTGTTTGCAAAACTTTACATGGCTGTTTCTACAGGAATTAAACCTTTAAATGTATTATGTTTCAACTAGTTTATACCAACTTGTTGCGGATACTGGAAAATATTTGTATTAACGTAGAAATCGATGAGCCGTAAAGACATCTGTTATTTTGTGTACATTTATGTAAGAGCAAATTACATCCCGGATATTTAATTGTTATAGTAGTAATTGTAGGCTATTAAGCAAATTTAGAGAATTTTTCAAAAGTAAAATGTGTCGGCTGCAAAAGATAGTTTTATTTGTGCATGGCTGTCTTTTTCTAGTCTTCTTGGTTTAAACCGCTTGGTTTCAATGTTCTAAGGCGGCGTATCCAGTAAGATTCCTTTTCTTTCCTGGTTTCGGAACTCCAGCTAACAATCCCAACTGGAGTTCCGAAACCAGGAAAGAAAAGGAATCTTACTGGATACGCCGCCTTAGAACATTGAAACCAAGCGACAACATAAATTCGAAAATACAAGCACTTGTTAACAGTATTCGCAGCTGGAATCGGAAAGTATTTTGTTGTTGAAATACACGTGTTTGCTGTACCATACAGTATTGTCCAGTTAATGTCATTGTTTGATCCTTCCAATCGCCAATCATAAATTCGACCGACACTAGAGTTTAATCAGCCGCTCAAATGAAATTGCGAAATAGCAACTGCAACAGGACATTTAATTTTGATCCAATAGTCTTTGTTTTCTGCATTAGTCGTCCATTCTTGTCTATGATCGACAGCAAAAGCGTGATGAGGATAATTTTCAGGATAATGCGATGATGCGCTTACCTCAAACCCAACTCGGTTATCAGATGATTTAAAAAGTGTTGGAATATACCCAACATTGTTTTTTGTTCGTGTTACACCACCACCAGAGAGACTATCGACATACGCTTTATTTGTTAGATCATTAGGGTTAACTGGAACATATGTTGATGTTATTTTATTGTTTCTCATATTTATGTTGCCTGACATTGGTCCACCGGATTGTCTTAAATACGGGGCGAGTGCTCCTTTTAACTGATCATAACTAATAGCATCAGTGTCATCAGCTGGAGGTGAGGTTGTGGGTAATCCAGTTATTTTTGTGTTGTTGCTCATTGTCAGGGTACCTGTCATTGTGTCGCCGGCCTTATTAAGCTTGTTATCGTCAACAGATTTTAGTTGAGCATAACTTACCGCTTGTGTATTATCAACATTTGCCAGTGGATATGTGGTTTCCAACCCAATAACTTTTTTACTTGACATATTAATATTACCTGTAACCGTTCCACAGGTTTTACCAAGCTTGTTGCCATCCACATACTTCAACTGCAAATAACTTGCCGCTTGGGATTGATTTAAGTTTGCTGGTGGATATGCTGTTTCCAAATTTATAATTTTTTTCCTGACATATCCCAGTTACCGTTTAACATTCCTCCTGTCAATGATAGTTTGTTACTGTCGATCGTTTTTAGCTGTGAGTAACTTACCGCTTGAGTAAGATCAACCTTTGGTGGCGGATAATCCACTTCTAGTCCAAGTACTCATTGATTTGACATCAATAAAATACCTGTGATTGTATCACCGGTTTTCTTGACGAACGCTGATGTATCAGCTATTGTTGGTTCGTCAGCAGAAATGGATCCTGTGAATGTTGTTCCAAATTTTGTGTAATAACTCATTTTATGTAAAATATATAACATAAAATTATACAACAACAATGGCAAAATCAACGACAAAGTCGTCAACGACAAAGTGATCGATAGTTAATTTTGATGCCGAACGATTAATCAAACATAAACACAACAATCAACTTCCAGATTGTCATTATATTATTGTTGGTCGTACAGGATCTGGTAAAACAAATCTATTATCAAATATTTTGCTCAACAATAACTTTAACTACGATCGTGTATATATTTACGCAATTAATCCACAACAGGATAAGTACGATTTATTAAGCGAGTACAACGATAAACTTCGTGATGAGTTTAATATTAGCGATGACACATTTTTAATAAGGCAACCTGAAGATTTAATTCCCGTCGATGAACTTGACTCGTCCGAGCATAAAATAATTGTATTTGACGATATCCTACTAAACAATGAGGAAATGAACAAGATTAAATCTTATTTTTCATGGTCGCGTAATAAAAGATGTAATTCAGTTTATCTTGCGCAGTGGTTTTATAACGTCGATAGATTTATTCGGCGAATTACGGGATGTTTTATACTGTTTCCCGGATTAGATAATATCAGTGTGAGAAATATTGCGAACGAGCAATGTGGTGATGCAACCAAAGATAAATTTATCGAATTATATCATCGAGCAACCAAGGACAATATAATTTCCTTTTATTCCATAAACTCGCGCGTGATCCAGCTAAGATATTTCGTTGTTGTATCAATGAATTTCTCTAGGCGAATTTTATAAATTGTACAAAGAATAATGATGGACAACATCAGCAAAAAATTGAGTTACTTAAGAAGTTTATTGAAATTCAAGCTGCCTTTAAGAAAAAAGTGGAAGAAACACGTCGAGGACAAGTTCAAGCGGAAGAAGCAACTGCTAAACCTTTTAAGCCGGTTACAGAAGCAGTACTTGGCAAACAACCAGAAGTGCCAACAATATCTCCAGAAGAACTAAAAAAGGGCAAGAAAAAGGTTTGTTCGGTTTACTCGGAGAAAAACAGAAAGCGGAAACAGAAACTGCTGTTAAAAAAAAAATTGTGGCGCAAGCTGAACCATATCAAAAATTACTAGGAAAAATTGAAGAAGAAAGAATGGAACAAGCAGAACACGAAAAAGAGATGAAGCGCCAAAGAATAATAGATAGTTGGATTGCAAATTTAGGCAATAAAGTTACAGATCACGAGTATAAAATGTTTGATGATAGCTATGGTATCAAACAAATATTTATGACATTGGAAAGGCTTCAACAGAAGATTTTTATAGACTAAAAACCCTCTTAGAAAAAATACGAATCGACAATGCGAATAACGCCGAGGAAATTGCAACAGAAAAAAAATCATGATCGAATTGTCAAATTGTTTAACAATTATCGACCTGGCATTATTGCCCGGCTATACCTTAAAGTTATTAGCAATATATTGTCTAATGAGGAAGGTTTTACCGACAGCAGAAAAAAAAAAATTAAGCACACTAGTAAAAATACTTGACGAGGATCTAGTAGAAGAAAAACGTGGATATGGCGTTAAAGTGTTTACATCAAACACTGAAATAGTCAACCGGCTGTTGTTGTTAATGTCATCGAAAGAATCTGGAAATGAAAGCACTGAAATTGGCACCGAAATCATAGACATAGTAGTGTTACGTGACTAACGCTCGTACAAAGTAACAAAGAAAAGACTGAAGCGAACAAGCTTTGTAAATGTAACAAAGTAATTTATTTCCCTAGAAAACAAGGTAAAAATATGACAAAATGACTTACAGTTTGTGAATATATTCCAAAAATTAATCCTGGAATTTAAAAATATAAATCCTATCACTAAAACGTTCAAAATGAATCGAAGGTCGAATCCCGACGAAGTTCCAAGATGGAGGACGATGACATCAGATGAAGTCTTTGTACTAATGTCAACAGTTCCTTGTTGAATCACAACTTATAATGTTCCAGTTTAGAATTCCAGAATAAATTTCCAATAAATGTCTTTGTCCAAGAATTTTGATGAAGAGGAATACAACAAATCAACAAACTAGATAGCAAAGCGATCAAAGGAAAACCGTTTGTTCTTAAGCTGTCCGTTGCACAAGAAACAGCAATGGCAAAACATGGCGGCTTTCTTGGACGAGCACTTGCCGTTTTAGCTAGCGCAATACCAAAAGTTTTACCCGTGCTAGGAACACTAGGACTAGCAGCAGCGTCAGGGGCAGTATCAGGGGCGACTAAAGGAGCGGTATCCGGTGACGGTATCAAACAAATCTATCGTTAACGCCGTGATAATTTTATGTAACAATAATAAAATAATGCCAGCCAAAAACAAAAAAGCACAAGCGACAAAGTCGACAACGCGAGCTAAAAAAAGAAAACAACAACAAAGCATCCTCGGGCAACAAAACAGGGATGAATTATTCCTTTCACTCCACTTTCAGCGGGCCGGCAGCTTAATTCCGAATCTGTTAGGAATCGGACGCGGAATGACTCTACCAGAGACCAGACACCGTTAACTAATTTTGATATACTTGAAAAATTAAACAACAGCGACATAAGTCACCGCGCCAAAAACAAATTTCACGGAATATTTTCCAAAGATGAACTTGATGATGTACCAGCAGGTGGTTCGTGTATCATAAACATACAAAACTTTAACGACGGTACTGGAACTCATTGGGTCGCTGTTTACGATAACAATTATTTTGATTCGTTCGGACTTCCTCCGAGTGATCTTATAAAAAAAAAATATATTTTTAAAAAATTAGAAAAACTAAATTACTCACCTAATCAACTACAGCCGCTTGGAACATCCGCTTGTGGATATTATTGTATCATGTTTATCCTACAGATGTAAAAAAAAAAAAATCTAGATCTTTTACAATTTATTATGCAATTCGATAAGTATCCGAGCAAAAACAATGACAACATAGCAATAAATTGATCGCGATAAATTTTGTGTGACAATCAAGTTTAACAACAACAATGGCTTCGCCATCGTCGACATATTGCCTCAAATGCAAGACTAAAACGCCTAACACGGACGAGAAATAGAAAAAAAGAAAAACAACAGAATGATGTTAAAAAGTATTTGTGCTGCTTGCGGTAGAAAAAAAAAAGTATATTTCTTGCTTTGTGAACTCGGACGACTCTACCATTGTCGGGGTTTGGTATAGATAGAGTTATTTTAGTCGATGATTAAAATAATAAAATAATAAAATAATGTGCAGTTGTGATTGTGATAAAGATTTTTGCATCGAACAAGCTAAAATTGTTACTTATTGTCAATCCTGCAATCGCCGAGAGGTAATAGGCAGCGGCATTGACATTCACAAATTTATCGGAAAATTACCGAAACCAAAAGGAGGTTGGACATTACCCGCGCACAAATACACTGGGCTTTATAATCTGCTAGATAAACAACTAGATGAAAACGATAATCCATTACCAGGACAAGAACCTACAATCAAGTTGATGCAATAGCAGTACGTCACGATATTTATTATCGTCATAACGAACAAGATAAGCCTAGCTGTGATAAGATAATGTTAGATGAACTTCGTAATATGGAACCTGCAAATATGCGAGAATGATTTGATAGAAGGTTAGTTCAAGGAATAATCGGAACAAAATATAAACTTGGTCTCGGAAAAGAAATGTACGAAGATCTTGCGCCAGAATTACAAAACCTAAAAAGAATTCCGCGACGTAAGGTTGTCACGAATGCCGTTGATGATATCTGGGCAATGGATTTGGTTGATATGTCAAATCTTGCTCAGTTTAATAATAACAATAAGTACTTGTTTAACGTTATTGACGTTTGCAGCAAATACGCGTGTAGTATACCCGTCACAGAAAGAAAAAAAACAGGGACATCGATAACAGATGCGCTAAAACAAATTATCGTTAGCACGGAAAGAAAACCAAATAAAATTTGGAGTGATGAAGGAGAAGAGTTTTTTAATTAAAAAAATGTTAGCAGTTTTTGGAACAAAATAACATTAAAAAATATGTTACAGGAAATGAGGGAAAAAGCGTTGTTGTTGAAAGATTTAATCGTACACTAAACGCGCTGATCCATAAACATTTGACAGCTGAAAACGCGAACAGGTATATTGATGATCTTCCACAGATTGTTGATAAATACAATAACACAAAACATCGAACAAGCAAAATGTCACCAAACGATGCAATTTAAAATCCGATTCTTGCAAACGAAAACATGTCTCGGCGACATAAAGTTAAAGTCGGCTATCGAATTAGAATTTCATTAGCAAAAAAAAATATTTTAAAACGGATTTACTCCAAACTGGACTGAAGAAGTATTTGTAGTTGATAAAGTTCTACTGACAATTCCTGTAACGTATGCGCTAAAGGATTTATCAGGTGAGCCTGTAATTGGTAGTTTTTACGAACAAGAACTACAAAAAAACTGAACAAGATGTTTTTGTTATCGAACGAGTAATAAAAAAGAGTGGCAATAAAAGCCTTGTAAAGTGGCGCGGGTACAGCGATAAATTAAATAGTTGGATACCAACTAAAGAACTAAACGAGCTTAATATTGGGAAATAAAATTTTGTAAATTTTCTCGTACTTTCTCAAGACTGATTTGCATTTTATAGGTTTACACAATGATATTAAATGCTGTCAGCCATCGTCAGAGATTGTCATTAGAACAAATATCTTGACAAATATAAAATCAAATTATATATTTTTATGTCGGTCTGGAATTTTTATGTTTAAGAACGGTTTTATCAACCGTCAAAAGGATTGATTTTCATCTACTGTAAAATTAAATTTCAAATTTTTTTTTGGTGAATTGATATTTTACGTTATATCGACCAGTTGTCGCTCTTCCATAATTTTTCTTATCCCACAACTTTGTCATTGGATCAGTATCAATTTCATCGCTGTCGTTGACATTAGTTTCGCTGACGTTGTCGCTGACGTTATCCCTGATAAAGTCACTAGCATCAGTTTCTTGTGCTATTTCTAAAGTTGTTTCCGTTGGTGTTAATGATGTATCATAATAAACATTAATTGTTCTTAGAGGCTCATGTATAATTTTAAATAACATACTGGACAAGATAAGATATATCGAGAGGGTGAAAGCATATAACATTAGTGCCCTAAAAGAGGCAGTAAAAAAAAGTATTAGCAGGCGAAAAAAATATTACAGTAATTTACTTTTGTTTCGCGGCAGAAACGATAAAATTTTATTGACCGACTTGGAAAGAAAACAACAGTATGATAAAAGAAAGATTAGTATAGTATACGATAAAGAAGCTATCATGTTGTGGTGCCATAGTTGTCTTCGTCGAGATGAGCTTGTTAAAATATTACTATAAGTTTAGTCATCATTATATTGAAAGATAATTTTAACCGCGTAAGTTTTAGAAAAAGCTGACCTTGTTATTCCATCTGCGACTAATTTTATTACTTTATTATCAATGTTGAAGTATCTTGCAGCTTGGTTCATTGATTTAAATTTGATTTCCTCGTTTGTTTCTAGATTAAATGAAACAACTGGCCTGGCAAATCTAAAACCACCACCTCGTCCTCGTCTACTATTTTCTTTCGGCGTCACAAGATCAAGATTCTCCAACCGACTGTCTGTTTTAATAATGTTAATATGATCTATCACCAAACCTAACGGAATGTCGCCATTAAAAGTTTCATAAACAAAACGAAGAGATAAATAATTTTTAAATGTATTTTTTTTCCTCTAACGGTTACCTTAAGATATCCATTATTTTGTAAATTACCTAATACTTTTTTTCGTTTTTCTGCTTCGAATAATTCCACGATCGTTCGCCTTGTAAATATCAAATACCGTATGTGGTTGAAACTCATCTTGTAGAGATAAGTTCGCAATATTATCATCGGTAACCGCGCCGTTAGCATAATACACTCGTTTTCCTTCTGGAATATCATCACAAAACAATGTGTAAATAAAATCTTTCTTTAAGATTTCAGTTCGCTCAGCCTTATTACCTTTAACGCTGATTTTATAACCAGCTGGTGTTGCTTTACCAAACGGTTTTCCATATTTGACGTGTATCACCGACCTTAACATATTTCCTGCGTTCAAGTTGTATTTAGGGTGAACATAATAATACTCCTGCTCGCTTGCGATTGTCATGGTTAAATTCTGCGCCATTATACTTACAAGAAATCAATTTGTTTAATTGTACGTATTCGACAGGTGTATAGTAAATACCTGTTGAACTCTCAATTAGACATTTGATAGTATAGTATATAACAATGCTGAAATTGTGAGATATAGTTAAAAGAAGCCTTGTAGGAGAACCTACAAAAATAGCTATTGCTTTTGCATTTATCTTAATCAATCCCTGCCACACATGATCCCTTGCTGGATCCAATGCACTTGAAGGGACTGTTATTCGCCATATGATTTGTATTCTTTATATATATATATATATATATATATATATATATATATATATATATATATATATATATATATATATAAACTGCCTATGTAAACTGCAGATGAACAGTAAATATTAATTTCATAGGGATGCGAGAATAAACAGAATCCTCATCTCGGCAATGTACTCTCTCTCTCTCTCTCTCTCTCTCTCTCGTGTGAATAAAAGTGTGCAATTATCTGCAATTTTCTCCAATCTTATGAGGTCTTTACTGATACAAAAAGCAGAATTTGCACTGCACTCTAAAATAATAAACATGCTCTATATTGACAACATTGTGAATGAGAATATATAAACAAATTAGGACCTTAAACCTTGCTTGTAAACGGCTACCCTATCCTGCCACCGTGAGGTAGCGGTAAATTACATCCACAATATATCCTAAATAAAAATGGGGTGGGAAGGGTCAGCGGAAATATAACATTGTGTACATACATCTAATTGTATACAATTTGATACAGTTTGATACATTTAATTTGTTTTGTGCTTCTTGCAGGTCAGCACTCTTTCGAATGTTGATGCTCTGAGAAATCAGCTGACTTCAATGCGGTAATATAAATCGAATGATATTTTAAATAAGACGCTCCAAACATGACGTAAAGTGGTATAACCTCTTGTTGCTGGGGTCAGGGGAGCTGTCGTATTGTAAGAAATTGACATG
Source organism: Megalonaias nervosa (assembly GCA_016617855.1). Classification (NCBI taxonomy): domain Eukaryota; kingdom Metazoa; phylum Mollusca; class Bivalvia; order Unionida; family Unionidae; genus Megalonaias; species Megalonaias nervosa. The sequence goes on from JAECUM010029610.1 coordinate 22,045, forward strand.
TCACACCGCCATCTGTTGTCATAATGAGGCATTATTTTATGCTAACTTCCGTGATGCTAACTTGCAACGTGCTTGATGCTACAATATAATCATGATTTTAGAAGGTGCAATCTGTGTAACTTGTGATATAGCAAGTTTATAAATAGAAAATTAAAACTTGTAATAAATGACTTCGCATCTACCATACGACAACTAAAGAATCAATTCAGTAGTTGACAAATTGCAAGATAAAGTGACGCAGAAGGAAAGTAGATCTAAGCACTTACAAACTGCCATTTACAGCTTGCATCAATCAAGAACAGATACGGTCCCACATGTGATATCTGTGATCCATGGTACGTTGTTTTGCACGCAGTTCTGAATCTCAAAATAATTCCAGTTAACCGATGACACGGAGTTCAATGTGAGTTCATTTTTGAAGACATTTTCGATCAGAATATGATTTATTAGGATTTGGACACAATAAACAGTTCAGTACTAACCAACAAATATGAGGACTATATAGGGAAAAGTGTGACTTGAGTTCTGTCCGTGTGTTAACCTTAAAACGTCAACTTGGAACAGCGGGTTTATTAGCGTTGCTAGCAATATGAAAATTTGAAATTTTATGTGTACTGGCCTTAGAAATAAAATTGTGCAATTAAAAACAAACACAACAAATCTTTCCCTCAGATTGAAATTTAAAAAAATGTTTATAACGGTTGCACAAAAATGCACATTTATAGTCTTATAGTCTTTGTGAGGCTGATGCGACATATCTATATATTACTACAATGAGAAGATGGAGATAAAATCTTACTATTGCAACCCATTTAGTATATATACATACATACATACATATATATATATATATATATATATATATATATATATATATATATATATATATATATATATATATATATATATATATATATATATATATATATATATTAAGCTAGTTTAAAATGTCAGAGAATGAGAAAGTCTAAAAGAAGTATAGGTCAAAGGAATATAATGTACTTTCTCCTGGTATTATTAATTTAGATGCAGAAAAACAGCAAAATGAACTAAGTCTTGCTCAAAATGGATTTCTTTTTTCTTATTAATTCTGTTGAAAACATTGATTAGCGCACATCGTCGCAAAAGCTGATTTCACATTCTGATGAACAAGTTTACTTAATAATTAACTGAGACACTTAATTAAAAATACGCCAGAAGTGATCAAACAGAACATCTGAATTAACTTTGTACCACTGACCTCAATAAATTCGTCGTTACGTGTCCCACATGAATAATGTCATTCATTGTTTAAATGTGTTTCACATTTAGTTGATGATATATGATCCACTTAGTTGACCTGTCAGGCACATAATAGGCTGCATGCACTTCAAATATCCAAAAATGTTATTTCCACCATGAACTAGCTTACACATATGGTAATATATGTTAATGTAGTACTTTGCCACTCAACCTTCCTGTTTACTGTGTTACACTAATAGCTGCGCAAATGATGAAACTTCATCCTACCCACATATCCGTAAACTTCACACAGATGGTGCACCTTACTAGTTATTTTGCCTGCAAATTGTGGATACAGATGGTGGACCTTACCATTTATTTGGGGCCCCGAGTGGCCTAGTGGTCAAAAGCGCTCACCGTTACGGATCACTGCCATCTCACCTCTGTCTGCGTGGGTTCGAGTCTCGGATTCGACCAATGTGGGTACGTGAGAAAGCTTGCCAGTAGCTTCTCGTGGGTCGGTGGTTCTTTCCGGGGTTTTCCCGGATTCTTCCTCCACCATTTATACTGGCCGCCATGTACAGCCTATCTTGTGTTGAAAAATGGCGTTAAACCCTACAACAACAACAACAACCATTTATTTAGCCTGCAAACTGTGGAACATGATCTTATACACATACTTCCGGAAAATTCGCATAGTTTGGGATAAACAGTCACTTTAATACATGTCCATTGCTCCATATTTCTACGTTTCAAGATATAAGTGTTTTGCCTGTGCTTGCACCCTTAATGTTATTTTGAAATCTCCGTATCATTTTCACTTCATTTACCTACATTTTATTGACCTATGAAAACAAAGAAACACGTATTAACTCTATTCAGGTCAGGCCTGGTATTTGGAACAAGGCGGAAGAGTTGAATTAGTTTGGATGCTCAACTGTGCAACCAAGGCCTCTTTAAGACATATCCAATGTATCCGATGAAAGTCACCAGTAGTAGTTCATACTGCCATACTTGTATAAATTACTTCAAAGACATGGATTAGATCTTCATGAGGGAAATCAACACCACTATTCAGTAAGGAGAGCCTCGCTATATTCCTATTTTAAAGTTGTATGGTAACTGACAATGAAATGCTTATATTTTTTTGCTTCAGAACGTGATATTATTTCTAGGAACTGGCGCTTCACTATAACTGAATAAAATGTGACAAGTCGCACAGACTCAAGCTACTGCTAGTCTTCAATATCATTAATTATTCAGTTTGCTGTTTCAAATTTGGCAGTTTAATGTTTTAAACTTGCATGCCAATTTACTTTACGTGGAAAAAGCTTGCAAAAGTTAAAATTTAATTTAAAATGTTATTAAAATTAAATTTATCAATGTTTTTCCTACTTCTAACGTATTCTCAGACAGACAATATATTGTATTAGAGATACGTTTTTTCTGTATTGAAAAGAAATTATATAATAAAGGAAGATATCGCAATTTTAATTGAAGGTTTTTAAAAGCAATTCCTCCAAAAATGCACCTTGTTTAACACCAATAGTGCGAATTTTCTGACAGTTGTTGCACTGTTTGCCATGAAAATCAATAAGATTTTGTGACAAACGTTGAAATATGTGTAGCATGCAAATATAAGAATTTAACTAAAATTTTTCATAAATAAGTTGGACTGATAGGATTCAGGTCACAATCATTACTTCCAGATCAGTACCCGCAAATGTAGTCACAATATAGTTTAGAGCATTTTTTTCTATCTATGGTAGTGATCCTTGGCCTAGATTATGGTATTCGTTGTGCTGATTTAAAGGAAATTATTTATTCTTTATAATATGAGCACTATGATGTGATTGTCTCTCTGCATTTTGGTGACAGTGTGCAATCAGACATTGATGCGAGACCGGAAGTGATATTTCTGACCCATTACACGTTGTTTTATTTACAGTTCAGCCTCTCCAAAAAATGCCGGAAAACGTATGACACGAACTTCACCGTCAATTCATCTTTAAAAATACTTTAGATTAAGATATATTTTCATTAAGATTTGGACACAATCGAAAGTTAAATACTCAGTAACAATAGGACTATATCGTGAAAAATAATTGTGACCCTGCGTCGGTCTGCGTTATCTGCTTTGTTTTAGTCATAATCGTGCTTTGTTATATGTTGTGTCGCACTATGCTAGTAACAACTCGATACTGGGCTAACGTAAGGATATTCGCAGTTGATAGTTTATCTGTCGTGTTAACATCGTGCCCAGAGACTTGTTTCCGGTAGGTGAAAACATGCGTTCTGCTCAGAAATTGTCTTCTGATATTACATGAAAATACTTCCGGCTGGTGAAAATATTATGTCTACATAGACATTACCAATTTTCCTCCAATTGTTTTGAATTGCCTGAATTCTCGATATCCGTCTGCAATTCATTAGTTAAAACAAAGATCCGAGCATCTGGGAACTAAATAATACAAAACATGCTATATCGCATATTTCACCTAAAATAAATATTCGGGCAACTTCAGGATTATACTTGTTATTGAAATTTAATTAGCCATGGGGATAACTACTGAGCCAAACACTTCCTCCCATGAATTGTAAATATCGATTTGTGATTGGTTAATAACGGGAATAAGGTCGATTATAACATTAAGGATTATGATAGAGAACTGACAAATTGTTTCAGTGGTATTTGGTCTCGCGTCATCATTACGTGACTAATTTAGTGCTACTTAAGTGCAAAAGCACTTAGCAATGATCAATTAAAACGGAAAGTCACTAATTTAACGTCCAAGTAAGTAAAAGAAATGTTGACAAGAAAATAACAATGATAAGTATTTCAAATGGATATATAAGAGGCACGTATGTATATATGTATGTATGTATGTATGTATGTATGTATGTATGTATGTATGTATGTATGTATGTATGTATGTATATATGTATGTATGTATGTATGTATGTATGTATGTATGTATGTATGACGGCTCACATAACACAGTGCAAAGCTGAAGCAAGGTGGTAAAAATGGCAGGGACAAGCCTTTCCAATATCCCAATAAAGACTCACACCTCAAACCAAATGCTAATATGCACCACTGAAGATAAAAGGTATGATGTTACAAAAGTTCCCATAATTGCAAATAAAATAAACATCGACAGCAAAGAAGAGTAGAATACAATGTCATGATGTGGGGGTTTGGGGGGTGTGTGTATTTTTTATATAAAAACGGCACTCTTTTTAAAAATCAAGAACTTCTGGGGACTGAGATTAACATTAATTTATTTGCCATGGAATTTTGTAATGACATTGAAAAGGAATTTATTTACAGCGGTGTTCAAGGTGTTGACAAAGGTACGCTACAACTGTTTATGATCCTCTACGCCGACGATCTAGTTAAAGTCCTGAGTTAAAATATGGAAGTCCAATGGACCTAAATGCTCACAGCGCATACTGTAACAAGCGGAGCCTTATGGGCAATACAAACAAAAATTATGTGGGGTTTTTTCGTAACGGGGGAAGGACAATTATGATAATCTATTCTTTTGTATAGGTTTAGACTTAGAGATTAGTAACAAATTTGAGTTTATTTTAAACACTTGTTCAATAAACTTCCGATGCTTCAATTGCTTATATTTATACAAGTTTGAAAATGTGCCGTCAAAGCATAATGCGAAATGTTTGACACACTAATTTCACCATTTCTAAATTATGGACCAGAAGCATTCGGTATAAACAGAATAAAATGCTGTTGAATGGTTGCACTTCAATTTTTGTGCAGAATGATTTTCTATATCGAAAATTTGGGAGGACATCATTGCGGATGAATAAATATTACTGTATTTTGAAATACTACACTAATCTTAACTCCCCTGGTATAATATAAAAGCATGTATCTGCCATATAAACTAATGCTTACTGAGTAAAGATAAATTGGTAATTGGGATTTACCAAATAGCCTCGGTCTTGGGGAAGTGTGGATAAATCAAGCTGTTGGGAACATTTATGTTTCCTTCTCTATCGTTATACAACGTCAAGCTGACCTGCTTATTCTAAACTAGCTTTCTGAGAATCTCCAAGCGCTATGTATACAAAGTTGTCATAAACTTTGGGATATAAAGAATATCTGGATATCATGACACTGACAAAATGTAGAAAATCTCTATTAAGATTAAAGGTGTCTGCCTGTACTTACATGTTGAATCAGAGAGCTGGGAAGGACCACACTCTGCCTTTCTAGATCGGGAGGACATGCATTTTTGGCAATGTGGTGGAAGATGAGTATCACTATGTAAGAGAATGCTAATGATATTTGCCACCAAGAAAGAAATATATATCCGATCATGCTGAAATGTATTAAATGACTAAATTTCGCAAAATCTCTAGAAGTTAAAATCTTGAGAAATTATATCCAAATAGCATAACATAACGTAATAATATGATGAATACTAATTAAAATTACATAAAATTTTCATTAATTAATTAATTTATTTATTATTATTATTATTATTATTATTATTATTATTATTATTATTGCTATTATTATTATTATTATTATTATTATTATTATTATTATCTTCTTATATTCGATGTCACCTTCTGGCCTCTCTCATCTCCATTCCGTTGTTTATTACATGCATTACTGCCTATCAAATTTCACGTACAGTATAATGTTCTAATTTATAATACAATGAAAAGCATTTTTAATACAGCTAATATATTGAAGACACGTTTGTGTCTTCTCCTGAAAGAATTTGTATTAAGGTCCATGCATGTGTTTGAACAAATATATCCAAACGTATTTTATTGGTCACGCGTTAGCATGTGTTATATGCTTACTATATGCTGAAGACTTACTCATACTCCATATATATGTATGTGTGTGTGGGGGGGTGTGTGTCACCTCGGATGCTGGTTCGAACCCCGGCCGAAACATACCAAAGACTTGTAAAAATGGTACCAGCAGCTGCCTCGCTTGGCACTCAGCATCAATAGGTTAGTGTTAGGACTGGTCGGCCTGGTGTCAGGATAATGTGACTGGGTGGGACATAACGCTACATGTCTGCGGCATGATGCACCAGTGCTAGACATCACTATAAACTGCCACACTGCAGACATCGTAGCGATGTGACTGGAAACTGTTCAAGCTACGTTAACAATCCAAATCTCTCTCTCTCTCTCTCTCTCTCTCTCTCTCTCTCTCTCTCTCTCTCTCTCTCTCTCTCTCCATTAGTATATATATATATATATATATATATATATATATATATATATATATATATATTATGTTATATATATATATATATATATATATATATCCTGGTTGTTCATGTGATAGGTTTAATTTTATTGTATATATTAAAATGCCACTATCAAAGTAAGTCACTAACTTTAATACAGGTATATATACTTACTGCTGGCCAATTGACTGAATGCAAGCAAAGATAGTGTCTTATCTTCAGTTCATGACTACACAGGGTGATTTACAGGTACTCAAGCATAGTCGATATCGGATTAACCGTTTCGCCGCCTTTACAGAGGTCATGTCTTTTGCAAGTCCTCAAAACATAATGGTCGGTTTCTATTTAGTCACAATTGTGACCTTTCAAAAACCGAAGGTATATTTCAACTAGATCTTTCATTAACATAGACCCAGGTGCTTGGCATGACTACCCGATTGATCACGCAAGGCCTTTCTGACCACCTGTCTAGAGTGCGTTGAGGACCAAGACTGGAGTGGCAACAACATGTTCTCACCTCTGCTGAACTACAAGGTCCCGGTTTCACTGAACATCTAGAAGTTTCTTTCTCAAATGGAGATGTTTCATACATGTCTTATTTATTTCCCTGAAAATCTTGGATCTTCATTACCTTCAAATTCCAATAATGCTGAATTTTACCTCCTATCAACTGTAGTTTCTGTTGTTGTTGTTGTTGTTGTTGTGGGGCTTAACGCCATTTTTCAGCACACGATAGGCTATACATGGCGGCCAGTAATAATGGTTGAGGAAGAAACCGGGAAATCCGGAAAGAACCACCAACCCACGAGAAGCTGCTGGCAAGCTTTCTCACATATCCACATTCGCCGAATCTTAGACTCGAACCCACGCAGACAGAGGTGAAATGGCAGTGATCCGTAACGGAGAGCGCTTTAGACCACTCGGCAACTCGGGGCCCCTGTAGTTTCTGTAAACGTTTGTCAATGAATGAGGTTAAACCCCTGTGAAAATATTGTTATTTGTTGCAGGTATGTAGCAGTGACTAATCCCTGCATAGAGTCTCCTTATTTAAAAGAACGGCATTTTTCTGAACATTAAGCAGATAACGAGCGATAATTTATTGTTATTACACCCTGCATTTCCTAGAAATTAGCCTTGCTTAATACAAGAGAAAAATTTTAAGAACTCTTCAACTCGTTTTTCAAAACTTGAAAGATTATCAGGTTTTATAATATAAAACGAATGAGTTATTTCTTAAAATCTTTTATACTATATGTTATTATCTTATAAGGCACCCTTCATTAAAGTCCATATTCGGTCTGAAACATACAAAACGGAGGGAGGGGGGTTAGGGGGAGGAGGGTAAACTTAAAATTCTCAGGGTATAAAAAATTTCAAAATTAATCTGGGAAAGTCTTGGATCTAAATGTTCACGCGCTATTTTCATCAAATCTTTTGTGCTGAAAATAAATGGCGTTTTTATTTACTGTGAAATTCAGAGGACCTGTGGTACAAACACTCCTTCAATATAAACCAGTCTTTTGTACAAATCAAACAAACTAGTCTGCTAGAGTGCTGGAAGGATTGTTTTGAATCTTTGTAGGCTAAGTTTGCAAAGGTTTAAGTATTTTTTTAATATATTTATAGATACCTTATATAAAATCGTGTTTATATAAAAGAAACAGAATTTTAAGAACAAACTCTTTATTTTCTCATCTGATTTTCTCTAATTCTGCGCCAATGCGGTTAACGACCGTATTACTACATCAATACTGAGAAATTCTGAAATGTTACAATAATTGAGAGATCCTACTTTGACAATATCCCCAGCATATAATACTTCAAACTGTTTATTTTATCAAATTAATTACTGTTATGTTTTTAACACATCAAAACGACATTCATTTTCTTTGAGACATTTCTTGAGCGGATTGATAGAGTGAACATTGTTGGCATGTAGTTACCTCCATCATAGAGCAATTGGATCCGACAGACTTGAGAGCGTAACATAATTCCACTGAGTATTTAATATGGGATTCATGCATTTTTTTCTGGTGTCCACCTTTCGTCTAATCTAAGGAGGGTCTCAGAAGTCCGAGCCAATTCGCCAAAACCTTCAGGTATGTTGAGAAGCCCGAGCCAGAAAGGTGAGGGTTTCAACGCACCCGAGGGATCTGGCGAACGTTGAACCATAACAAACCATAAGATATTGTATCGCTTTTCTTACACACACACACACACACACACACGCGCTAACTTCTAAATTTTCAGACGCTAGTGAAATGTATTGCATGTTTTCAGTCAATGCACACGATGCAGAATCACGCAGGGTCGTTTATGTTTGATGTTATCCCCATAAAAGTTTAACTTCAACAACACACGGGGGGTGGGAGTGGGGGTGGCCGAGTGGTATAAAGCGCTTGCCTTTACCGATCACTGCCTTCTCACCTCTGTCCACGTGGGTTCGAGTCTCGGGGTCGGCCGATGTGGTTATTTGAGAAAGCTTCAAGCTTGCCAGGAGCTTCCCGTGGGTCGATGGTTCTAACCGGGGATTTTCCGGTTTCTTCCTCCACCATGTATTAGCCAATCGTGTGCTGAAAAATGGCGGTAAACCCACAAGAACAACAGCACACTATGGTAGGCACGTGCAATCCTCTAGGGCGTCGGCTGGATAGATTTTTAAACGTACCCGTAAGATGTAAATATAACGTGATAGAACCAATTTACGGGCCGTAGGTTACACATGACAACACAAGGGTATCAATGCCGACTGAAATAGGATAAGGTCTCACCTCGTGATACACCTCGTCCTACAATGCTACGCACGTTTTTTATGTAAGAATGACAAGTTAGTCTATTTTAGCAGCATTTTGTTTATTTCCTAAAATTCAAATTCATTTTGTTTATTTCCTAAAATTCATTTTGTTTATTTCCAAAAATTTTGTTTGTTTTTGCACTCAAGCGTGAATTACGTGCCTTGGCAAGCTTGCAGAAAAGTTCGGTAACAGACGTTGCATAAAAATTTTGACAGTCACTTAATTTCGGCTTGAGATCAACGTTCACCATTCACCAAATTCTCCATCGTTTTCAGACATGATTATGACTGTAATGAGAGAAAGAAACACTTATTCGGACATTAATATGAGTGTAATGAGAAATAAAAACGCTTATTCAGACATGATTATTAGTGTAATGAGAAATAAAAACGCTTATTCAGACATGATTATCAGTATATATATTATCTTGTGCAGTGCGTGCTCAGCCATTTAACAGCGTCATCATCAGCAACATAATCAGTGTAATGAGATAAAGACGCTAATACAGACATGATCATGAGTCTAATGAGAGATAATAACGCTTATTCAGACATGATTATTAGTGTAATAAGAGATAATAACACTTATTCAGAAATGATTATTAGTGTGATGAGAAACATTAACACTTATTCAGACATGCTCATGAGTGTAATGAGATATTATAAATCTTATTCAGACATGATTATTAGTGTGATGAGAGATATTAAAGGGTATTCATGCATGATTATGAGTGAAATGAGAGATAATAACGCTTATTTATACATGATTATTAGTGTGATGAGAGATATTAACACTTATTCAGACATGATTATGAGTGGAATGAGTGATAATAACGTTTATTTATACATAATTATTAGTGTGATGAGAGATATTAACGTATATTCAGACATGATCATGAGTGTAATGAGAGATAGACACGTTTATTCAGACATTATTATGAGTGTAATGAGAAATAAAAACGCTTATTCTGACCTGATTATGAGTGTAATGAGATAAAGACGCATATACAGACATGGTTATGATTCTAATGAGATAAAAACGCTTATTCAGACATGATTATGAGTATAATAAGAGATAATAACGCTTATTCAGACACGATTATTAGTGTAATGAGAAATAATAACACTTATTCAGACATGATTATTAGTGTAATGAGAGATAATAACGCTTATTCAGATATGATTATTCGTGTGATGAGAGATATTAACGCATATTCAGACATGATTATGAGTGTAATGAGAGATAATGCTTATTCAGACATGATTATTAATGTGATGAGAGATATTAACGCATATTCAGACATGATTATGAGTGTAATGAGAGACACTAACACTTATTCAGACATGATTATTAGTGTGATGAGAGATATTAACGCATATTCAGACATGATTATTAGTGTGATGAGAGATATTAACGCATATTCAGATATGATTATTAGTGTGATGAGAGATATTAACGCATATTCAGACATGATTATTAGTGTAATGAGAAATCTTAACGCATATTCAGACATGATTATTAGTGTGATGAGAGATATTAACGCATATTCAGACGCTTATTAATCGACTGCCAGTATGAAACTTAAGCCTGAGCTTTGCCCTTAACATTTTTACGTTTTGTCGTACAGCGTAACAGACATAGGTGAGACCGAATATCAAATAGAAACAGGTGATATAAATTTAGTCAATGACAGTATGCACAATTCATGTGAAAACTATTTAAATAAGTTAATACTTCAAACATATTTTTAGTTTGGAGTTTGTTTTACGCACTGTCTTTATGCGCTCCTCCTTGATAACATCGATGTAGGTTGTTTGTACATTTAAGATCTGTTCATTCTGAAGTAGAAAAGAACAAGAAGAGGAAAAAAAAATCTGACCTAACTCTGCAAACATATAAGGGAAGCGTTCCGGTGGCCTAGTGGTTAGAGCGTCCGCCTCGGATGCGGGAGGTCGTGGGTTCGAACCCCGACCAAGTCATACCAAAGACTAAAAAATGGTACTAAAAGCTGCCTCGCTTGGCGCTCAGCATTAAGAGGTTAGTGTTAGGACTGGTCGACCTGGTGTCAGGATAATGTGACTGGGTGGGACATCATGCCACATGTCTGCGGCATGATGCTCCAGTGCTAGACATCACTATAAACTGTCACACTGCAGACATCGTAGCGATATGACTGAAAAATTGCTAAAGCTACGTTAAAAATCTAAATCACACACACACACACACACACACACACACACACACACACACACACAAACATATAAGGGAAGACATATTTCCTAAATGGGAAGATAAAGTAGGTCTACAGGTGATATCGCCACAGTAGTTTTTCTCACACAGATGTATTTCAGTATCTCATTATGAAATGTATCATGATATATATTAGTTACCCCAGTGAAAATTTTATACAGAATTTTTTTTTTACTTACAAGTAACTTAATGAGATGACATTTCTGTATGACATAAGGATGATCTAACTGGCGTTTATAATTTTAGGCTGAATACGTGTGTAAAGGGCCAAATTTCTGCCGATCTATGAAGAAAACATTAAGTTGGATAGGTGAACGATTAATTAGATTTATGGGGACTGGCACGAGTTTAAATCGCCGTAACGCACTGATTGGTAATGTCACTGTCATGCGAGCGGTGGTTCTTAATTGGAACTTTGTTTACTTAACTGCAGGGGATAGGGTTAACCTCCGATCTGTACCGAAAACTGTCAATTCTGAAACTTCCCAGCGATAAGTATTTGGTAATCCAGTTTGGCAGACGGACTACAATTTTTGGGCGCCAAATTCGAGCAGGAGATGTATTTAATTCAGATTGGTTACGCAGTGAAAAGGGGGCGTGATTCCTCTCGAAAACTATCAGTTTAAAATGCGTATTGCAACACTTTTAAATCAGTCTACACTTTTTCTACGAGAGAAATTTCAAAGGAAGACTCCGGGTTGATGTAGAAGATATTCGCCCGTAATTATCATCCAAGAGATTAGATATCTGGAAAAAAATCTACGGAACAATTCTAGCGGTAAAGCTTGAAGACACAAGGTATTTGCACCAGTCTCATGTAAATTCTTTGATATCACGATTTGTTGATTTATTTGCTTATAGTCGTAGATCCATTCTCTTGATATGATTACAATTGTGTGACGATTTGTTTGATTTATTTGCAGGAATTTATTTGTAAATTCGTAGGCTTAATTTTCTTGATATGATTACAATTGTGCGAGTTCATCGCTATGAATCCGTACAAGGATATTCTTTATATATATTTGATGAATCGTTTGATTGTTTAGTCTCGATTGTTATAGGTAAATATGTATCTAGAATTTCATGCCTTACATTAGTTGATATGAGTACGAGAATTCGCGTAAATTCTCCGATTTAGATGATGTCACATATGCTAAAGACTTGAATGCATATTGACTGGAATTAACCTTGTTGAACCATGTGAAATTAATGTTTGTACACCAATTAGTGGGGTTTTATATAGGCTAGAGACTTGAATGTGTATACCATGGTTGTGACATGTAAGGAATTTCATTCATTCACTTGGGTAATGTAAGCTAGTAATTGGAATAGCCATTAGGAAGTAAATTAACCTTAGGGAGCTAGGTTTGTACGGTCCGCATTGTTTAGGTAAGACCAGATGGCCGTAGGATCTGTTTGAATTACGATAGAATTTATCTGACAGCAACAAGAAAAGATTAGAAGCTCTTCTCAGGAGGGGTATACAGCAGAACACTTAGGGTGTCGTTTGTTTACTTTTACAAGGTGAGATTTGTTCCACCAGGGTCTACGTGACGAATCACGAACTTGCAAGCCAAAGTGACCACACAAGTTGGAAGGCTAAAGGCAGCAATACACCTGAGGATTTGGAAAAGGGGAAAGTGGAAGGACCCAGACTTACAGGCACAGGAAGCCGAAGGAACAGTCGCCGAGATTTGGACTGAGGCAAAAACTATCAGGTTATGAATCTGTACAAAGCAGTGTTTCGATCTCCACTCGATTGAAGATGATTTAATTCTATCACTTAACAGATCGGCTATTTGTAAAAGCATATTTGTATTTTGAAATTCGTTTGAAAAATTTGAATCAAAGAAGTGTATCTTTCTAATGTAATGCATTATTGCAATTGTTTATGAATTTTATTGTTTATGAATTTTTGATTAAATTCTATGGTTTGTACATGTACGGGGGCTCGTGTCTTTTTGTTCTATATACCTGCTCAGATATTTATCTATTCCACCTGTAAATTTCACAATTTCTGTTGATATTTACTCGCTCCGGGCAAATAATGCCGTAGGCGATCACCTCTAGATAACGATAACTAAACCCATGCAACCCACCCCAACAAAGTGGGAGGGAAGTACATGACAACGTGACGTGTAGACAATGAGACAGGGTTCATGTTTTCATGATAGTCTGATGCTGCTAAATGTATACGGCATATATATATATATATATATATATATATATATATATATATATATATATATATATATATATATATATATATATATATATATATTGTCACCACTTATTATTATTATTATTATTATTATTATTGGTGAGGTAGTGTTTTTGCTGTTGTTCATATTGTTCATGCACAAATCAGCCAAGTTTAAATTCGATGCACAACGTATAACATTCTGTTCTGAATTTTTACATGTTATCAACCTGTACGAATCACATTTGGCAACACAATTTTTGCTTTGGTTGAGAAATCCATGTTCTGAAATTATTCTCTACAGCAACAAAAAAAAAACCTCAATAAATCTTCAAATCCAATTTTGACAGGCTGTCACAACTTTTATTTTACAAATATTCAATACATCCTTCCTTGCGTGTAAGCCTTGAAAAAGATTTTTCAATGCCAAACGCGGGCCCACAACACATACCGATAGAGAACATGGGTGATGCTTCCATCGCTGTGTATCAGTACAACCAGAAAGTTTTGTCTATGTGGAAGGGAGTATAGGCTTGTATTTAATTATTATAATGCTAAATAGATAAATTTAAGGCATTATTCTAACCTTTTTCTCTTGCCCTTTGATTCAGTTATTTTAGTGTTGATTTAGGACCGGCATTGTGCCTAACTGACTGGTCTGTTTGACGATAATAAATTTTTATTCCTGACCGTTAAAAAGGTTGTTTAACATCCATTTCCAGCTCCAATCCCTTCAAGATTCTGTAATGTGAAAGGCAAATGGGCTTTATCATAAGAGACCTTGTACATAATACATTAAATTGAGGTCTAGGATGACTTGCACAAAAACGATGGCAAAGGAAACCGTAATTTGATTGAGAAGCTATAACTTCCGCAGCGTGGAATAATTTACAGTCGACACAGGTGTTCAAAGCAGTTATGAATCTCAGATTTCTTGGTCTTACTCCCGCCCATTAATTATCATCATGCGGAAATATGACAGGACTGGTTACCGTACCATCTCCATAGTAGTTTCCGCTGAATGTCGTACACTTTATGCCTGCATCACATTTGTTTAAAGTCATGTATACACTATCTCTCCAGCGTTAGCAGATGGAATAAACTCAGGTCTCACTTTTCATCAGTGACGTCGGCCTTCTCAACAATGTTACGACATTGTCAAAATTCTCGACTTAAGTGTAAACAGTGGGACCTATCACAACGCAAAATTCTCATAAAATTTCGTACACAATTTTGAATAAAAATCAGACCTAATGTGACCTTGCCATCTGTAACTTTCTATATTTTTCTAATTTTAGGATTGAAACTAAAATCGCTATTGCTAATATAAGCCGGAATACGTTTAATCATCGGATAGGCAGGGGGCACTGCGCTGAACAATTTGTCTTAATCTCTCATATAATTAGGTGAACCCACCATACTTACAAATTCCACCGAGAAAAATTAAAAGATACATGTATATATGTGCAATTTATTGTATTCTTTACGTTAATATCATTTAATTAAAACATATTTAAGCTACAAAACGATTTTAAAACTAAAAAATAACTTAAATGTTGGCGCCTTAAACAGTTATAAGGGAAGCCTATAGAATACATTTTCCATAAGCTCCGAAATGATTGGTAAAGAGTGCAATACGAAAATTGTACACTACATAATTTTGCACTATCTGTGTATTAGCTAGTGACACGAATTACTGTACAGATGACAACCGTGGACAACCTTGAAACCAGCATCCGCCATGTCTACACAACGCGAACTTACCTCTTTCTTGTTGTTTACATCAGAAACTATCGCCAAGATCGTGCAAATTTATTTTCAGACGGACCTTGTCTGAAGAACGGTTAGTCCAACCATCAGTCCACTATACTGCTTTCCGCTTTCAATTTACGAGTAACTGATGCTAATTGGTCCAGAAACCATAGTAACGACCCTACTGACCGGTAGAAGAAGGATTACAAAAGAAGAGCAGCCGTAGAACAGTATACGTTGACCACAGTATATACTCACTTATAAGACGAGTCCAACTGCAAACTGCAAGGAGCCAGATCTACCGTCGCATAATTCGCCGGCAGATCTGGGTCTGTGCAGTTTTTTAGGACTACTTAATGGAATAAACACGACAGACCCTGATCTGTAGACGCATTATGCTACAGCTGATCAGGAGCTTTGATGTTTGTAGTTTGACTCGACTTTGGTATTCGAGATGGCAATATGAAAAACAACCAGAACTGATCACATGAGAAATATTATTGACATAGATATCGTATCACCTTGAATATAAGCTATTCTGTAATTCTGTAAGCATCTACAAATGGCTTTCGTTTAAATAAAGCGTATGTTCGTCAAAAACTATTATATACTATATATAGACGCACACATCAACAGGCGTACAGACAGGTGAGAAGACATTACTGAGATTATAGCCACAAAAGCGCAGCTATCAACATTAATTTTGCTTATGTTTACAACTGTTTTCATTAAGTACTTATCCATACATAAAACATCATGCTATAAGATTATGAAGAACAGGACTCTTGAATTACCAAATATCGAA
>JAECUM010029611.1:0-45327 GCA_016617855.1 Megalonaias nervosa
TATATACACATACTCTAGGCAAGAGAGTTAAAGAGTTAATGAATTGTATGTTCGTTATGTCTCTGATTTACCGCGAGAGTTAAATAAATTTTTCATTAAAGGAAAAGAGGCTTGCCTTTGAATGAAAACTTTATGCAACAGGTGGCATATCCAAGATACAGCGTACATATTATACATAGATTGACTTACACCAGATACAAATGCACAAATTTATGTTCCAACGGAGTTTTAAATTGACAACAGGAAACTATACTTTCATCACCGGAGAGTTCATCAAAACGTTTCGGGGAACAGTCAAGCATTTACAATTATTTACAGTTGGCTTAAGGCGTTGTTATACTCTGCTTACTATTGTTACTCACCATAACATTCCGGCTGACCAACCAGCATAGAAAGGGACTGGCGTGCCGGGAGCTTACAGTAAGAATGTTTTATCATCTCCCTGTTTCTTAATTGGTCTATTAATCAGTCCATGAGAGAGAGAGAGAGAGAGAGAGAGAGAGAGAGAGAGAGAGAGAGAGACGTGTGTTAGTAAAACTGACAGACCAATCGATCGGATTATAAAATATCAACGAATCTTATAGTGAGTATGAATTACCAAGCAAGCATAACACTGTCTTGGATCAATTTAAATTAACTTTATATGTCTGATTACCTCCTCTTTGCTCATCATGATGAGACTATGTCGCTAGGCCTACTCATTACATGGTTAGACGTACGCACCAGGGATCGAACATATCACCTCTCTACAGTAGCGTGCAGTGTTTTAACATTCTTTTTATTAAATAAACATTCTTCTCTGAGTCTCTTTGTTGATTTAATCACTATGAACGAAAGTAGACGCTCAAGAAAGAAACAAATGAACAATTTCCAACCAGGCTGTGAATAAACTAGACATTTTGCAACGGAAAACACATGGTAGATTGCGAATAATCAACTCCGTCCTTCAAGACAGAGAAGATATTTTCTTTTCCATCAATACAACTGGATATATTTCACCGTGTGGTACAAGAAACGTGATATTTTAAGCAGTGGCGAATTATTTACGCAGGTATATTTAGCATATACCAAACTTGCCACTCCCTCCCTTAAAAAATAAAGAAAATATAAATGGGATTGTTTTCCAGACTATGGGAAATCTGTTCATAGTTGCAGTTACTTCTGTGCTCGAGGACAAAGGTTAGTGTACTAGAATGAAAAGCATGGCCTTCAAAGAAAACACAAATAGCAAGCAGCAGAGAGGGTGGACCCTACAACTTTGTAGAGACCCTATTTTTGAAAAGAGTTTTTGCCTTAATAATGAAAACTTCTCTAATTGACCAGATTTTTTCTGATTTTTTCACAATCTGGTCACTACGCGTATGTCGTCCACCCTCTCTGCTGCTATGAATTAAACAGCAAGTATAAATATTATCAATAATGAGTATTGGAGAACCACACTCAGCTAAATTAACTTGAGAGCGACTAGAGGCAATTAAAAAATATCTACCTGTTCGTGATTCTGTTAAGCAACAACTACAATCGCGTCAGGAGTCTCAGGTGGAATATACAGAAGGTACAGAAAAATTATTTAAACCGATTGTCGAACCAACAAAGATAATTGTTACAGCAACTGAGGCAACACAAAGAGCTCTTGCGGTGCTAGGGCAATTCGGAGCAGGACAATTCGGCGCGGACAATTCGGCGCGGACAATTCGGAGCGGACATTTCGGAGCGGACAATTCGGAGCGGACAAATGGGAGCAGGATATTTAAAACATATATATTTGAAATTTAAACGCATTTTTTTATTAATCATGTTTAATAGAACTATAATACCGTATAAAGTAAAGTTTATTTAGCTTACTACAAAAAAAGTCATAGCAAATACCAGCCACTCTTGCACAAAATCACATTAGCATTTAGAGTAATTAACTCAGTAAATGTTAGTTGAACCATTTGAACATGTTAAAATTACAATTATTATTTCTTATTATTTGTAATATTTGGTCTTGCATAGAAGAACTATAGGCTAAGTACTCAGAAAACTATTTTAAAAGTGATGTTTTTTGTTATTTACATCTTTCACAGAGTGCATGTCGGCGCGCTTTTGCTCCGAATTTTCCGCTCCGAATTACCCGTTTTTTGGTCCCGAATTGTCCGCTCCGAATTGCCCTGCACCGAATTGTCTGCGCCGAATTGTCCGGCACCGAATTGTCCGGTTACCGCTCTTGCAACATTGCCTGTTGATATTGCTGACCTGATTCAAGCTGCTCAACCAGCTGCTGCTCAGCCTGAAGGCGCTGAAGCACCAGCCCTTAAACCAAAATTAGCAGTTGAATTGATAGATAAATTTGATGAAGTAATTATTAAAACAATTAACAATATTGAAAGCCTACAAGAATTGGCTGAATTTGCTGTGAATAATTTTAGTCGAAGAGATAAATTAATGAAACCTGAATAGGATAAAAATATTAAAGACATTGATCAATGGCAAAAATATTTATATCGCATACGCATGAATGTTCAACAAGCTAGAAATGATGATCCATCATATCGGGTATATATTAATGAAATTAAAAAATTAAAACAATTAAGAAAACAAGAAGAAGAAATGGAAAGAAAAAAACGTAAAAGGCAACAATCTCCAGAACCATTTGATCAATCACTTCGTGATTATCCAGAATCATTCAAAACACCATCGAAACCAAGTAAAAAAGCATCACGACAATTTGAATTATCACCAATATTATCACCACGACTCAAATTTCCATCACCAGAGCAAACAATACCACGACTGCAACCACTACTACAACGACAACAAGAAGAAGAAGAATCACAACAACCAGTCAAAATAACTGAGGAAGAATATCAAGATCCTGGCGCAACTGGAAGTGGTCTAGGAAGTGGTCTTATTACTTGCCCCAATAACGTTCTTGCTGATGTTGATCGACTAGAAATCCTCATTGGAGGAAAACAAGCTGGTAATAATTCCCCAGAAATCATTAATGAAGCAGCTGATATTTGTCAACGATTATTTACAGGCGGTATCATGGATATTAATGTATATCGGTCTCTCATTAATGAAATCAGTGACGATGTCACTTATGATTACCACAGTGATTAGATACAATTAGTGATAAAGTCATTTAATAACAAAATGATCGTGCATGGTACTCAACGTGGACCTACCATGGTCAGGGTAATAAACTCTCGATTACCAGTATACAAAGCGACCTACGGAGATGGATTAGGTGATGTTGTTCAGGGTCTGTTTAGAAGAATAGCCCCAAAAGCAATACCGATTGCAAAGCAGCTAGGAATGAAAGCTATTGATGTTGTTCGTGAAAAAGGTATAGGCGCTGTTGGTAATATTGCTAGCAAAGCATTCTCAGCAATCAAAGATAGACTATCAAGATTAATACGCAGACCACAAGCGACCCGACCTCAACCTGTGAAATTGGCTAGCACTGAAGTGATGCCCGCAAGTGTAAGTAAAATAATAAATCAAGCCGCTAATCAAAAACTAGCGGAGTTGGCTGATGTACCAATGTCGGAAAAGGAAAAAAATATAACCGCTAGTCTGATAGCAGGAAGTGGTCTCACTTCCCGAAGTGGTCTTCGAGCTAGACGAAGACGATAATAATAAAGATGTTTAAGCGCATATCTGACCCCGCGTTTGATACGGGCGCACCAGTTCTCAAAGATGAGTCTGTGCGTGATTATCAGTATTATTCTTACGACGCACGACTTCCAGATCAGCGTGGACGAATCGAACTACAGGTTCAGGATACAAGTAGGTATTTTCTACCCGCTGAAGCATTTATTGAAGTCGAAGGTGAAATTATAAAGACAGATAATACTGAATACGCCGATAATGTTAGGGTTGGTTTTGTTAATAATGGTATTATGGCGTTATTTGATAGCGCTACGTACATGATTGACGGAAAAAATATTGAATCAATTCAGAAAGACGTCGACGTTTCCACGACGATATTGGGTCTTGCACGATATAGCGATGATTACTCAAGATCAGCTGGTCCATCAATGATGTTCTCAAAAGATACCTATGACCACCCTGACAGTAGAAATTATAATTTAGTACAAACACCACAGAATACTGCAGTCAATCCACAACCAGATGGAATGATACCCCGGCCTACTGCTGATTTTCCGTTATTGCAAAGTGTTAATTCAGAATTCAATTTAGGATTTACAACACGTAAATCAATGTTAAAAGGTGATAGGAGAACATTTTCATGTGCAATTCCACTGTCACATATCTTTGGATTCTGTAGAAATGTCAGAAAAGTCATTTTTGGAGCTAAACACACAGTTGTACTTGTGCGAAAAAGCGATGATAATGATGCGGTGTGGCACGTTGAGGGAGCTGATGATGCTGCAACCAGAGCACTTCATGGTAAAGTGATATTAACCAAACTTTCCCTGTGGATGCCAGTGATGACTCCAACAATATCTGAAGAAGATCGGTTACTATCTTTTATGAGTCAAGGTGGTAAATCAACGTTATCATGGTTAACGATGACCACAGATGCTGTTCAGAGTGCAATTAATGGTCTGTTCACATGGCAAATAGCTTCTCAGCAAGGTGTTTCTGCACCGCGACATATATTTATTGCGCTTCAAAATGTTGCACGAGTAAGTAATCAAACACAAAGTATAATGATATTTGATAAACTTAGTGTTTCTGAGGTTTCATTGAGGATTAATGGACATCAAGAGCCATCCGAGGATATATTACTGAATTTTGAAAATAATCATGTAGCACGTGCATATCATCGATTAATGACATTCATGGGACGTGATCAAAATATTGATACTGGTTTACAAATATCGCAGCTAGATTTTACATCGCTGTATCCGATTTATTACTTTTCACTAGAACATTTAGATTTAACCAGACAATCAGTAGTTGATATACATTTTCGAGCTCGTGTGAATCGAGGAGTTATTCCTAATTACAGAGCAATTGCTGTTATACTCAGCGATAAATCGATGTTACTCGAAGGTGTTGGTGGACGAATGAGAGTTATTGATGCCCCAGTAGAAAATATGTAAATAAACATGTAATTAGATCATCCATAATATTAATAATGTCATATCATCACGTTAGTGTGAGTCTGACTCCTGGTCAGATTAAAAAGCTGCAATCAGCATCAAAAAATAACTGTGGAATAAAAATATCGCTAAAGCGAGAACAAATGACCGGTGCAAATAAATTATCGTTGACCGAGCGTCAGTTTAAAAACTTCAATGAAGCTAAAAAATCAAATAAAGGCGTCAAACTTAATCTTTCTGCGGGCGCCATCAAAGACATTGCTAAATCGGGTGGTATATTTCCACTTCTCGCAGCTATACCAGCTTTAATAGCAGCTGCAGCCCCAGCTGTTGCAAAAGCAGCTGCATTAGGTACTATTGAAACAGCTGCTGGAATGGCGTTAAACAAAGCAACCGGACAAGGAATCAAAAAAAAGGGAAAAGGTCTAAGACTACCAGGAACCCCGCCTTCGTGGTATGGAAAGGGTCTAAGATTACCAGGAACCCCGTATTCGTGGTACGGAAAGGGTCTAAGACTTCCCGGGACAGTTTACTATTATCACCCATGTCCAATTTTGATTTACTTAATGCTGCTAAGCAATTAAAAATAAAAAATTTCAGAGGTGTTTTTATGCGCGATCAATTACCAAAAAAACCAAACAATATTGAAACTAGTATCATTAATCTCGATAAAAACACGCACTGGGTCGGATATGCAATTGATCCACGTGGAATTATTTATTTCGATTCGTATGGATTAGCACCACCAAAAGAATTTTTAGAGTACGTTACCGGCGATATTCCAATCTGGTATTCAACGCTACCAACACAAAAAATAACTGATCCTCCAATATGCGGTCGTGAAACACTCGCTGTGCTTGATGCTGTATCAAAATCAACAGCGTCGCCTCATAAAGTCGTGCACGCGTTCACTACACTACGTCATAACACTTAAACTGATATCAGTAAATATAATGGTAGATATTTATGGAAGATCTACTCGCAAAGATAAGAAGAGTGTCGATTTATCTAAATATGCAACTCTTGATCAGCTCAGAAATGAAATCGATGATTTATTAAATATCACAAGCGTGGATCAAAATGAAGTCGTCGTTTTTCAGGACAAACAAGGACGATTAAAAACGAGTAACATACAACTACTAGATGTACTTGTACGAATTCCCAACGCGGTTGTTAATAATATCGTTACTTTTACTGATCAAGGTAAAATATAGGATTCCGGTAAATCGGTTAACGACTATGTTAAGAAAACTGGTGATATATTTACCGGTGACATTATTATGTCAAGAAGAAAAATTACACATCTGGGAGATCCAATCGCAGATACAGACACAGCAACAAAAAAATACGTCGATGATCAAGAATCCAAGTACGTGTCAGTGCGTGGTGGTATAATGCGTGCATTTCTCGACATGAATAATAATGGTATTAATAATCTCAGAACACCAGAAACAGATTTCGACGCCGCAACGAAGAAATACGTCGATGACAAGGAAATTCCAATAACGACTTCATTAACGACAATCAATGATGGAATTGCTACATTTAGAACTGATTATATTAATCATGTACAAACATTTCTAAATTTTCGTAGAAATGTAAACAGATCTATTAATGACTTTTTTGGAACTCCACCAGTCGTTGACATAAAACTTACCGATATTAAGATGAAAATCAACGATATTGTTAGTGGAATTCCTAATATCATTGAAAAAACGAATCTAGTAACAAAGTTACTTGCTGGAATGCCTCACAAGCAGATCTTCAACGTAGTATACACAGTAGCATCAGGATTAGGAGTATGGACACTGCAAGGTAATAATCTCAAACACACCGCAGAAGTCACTGGTGTATACAGGCTGTCTATATTTAGCATAGCAAAATTCAGTATATTTACTACATTTCCATGGCGTTATTCAAACGATACTTTTTCTGGAGTTGTATCCGTCATAATAAATAAAGATGCGGAAGAAACATTTCTGCTGGAAGCATCTGATAAAAATTTAACCAGAGCACTATATTGGTGGTGCTTGGAATTTGTATGTGAAACTCCTCAATTAGTTATCTAGATAAATATAATAAATCAAGAGTCATTTATCGACGTTCAACGTCACAGATACGCTCAAGTATGTGAGTGTCAAACTAAACTAAAAAATATCATCGACGATTACACGATAAAGGTAAAAAATATCGGCGACGTATGGTTGTTATTGATATAATGGTATACTCGGTTTCTGCTGTTATTGCTGGAACTGGATTATTACTATCAACAATAACGATGACAGCGCCCGCAGTTGTAACAATTATAGTTTCAACGGCAACAACATGTGCAGGTATTTTCAGTATTATCGCTAAGAAAATATCTACGTGTACAAATGATAAACTAAACGAGTACATAATGAAATTGCACACAGCAACAGCCGCCTACACTAAATTATGCTCGTATATTTCAGCGTATCTCAGTGACGGTAAAATATCCGATGAGGAGTTCGTAACGATAATGAAAACCTACGATGAAGCATTCATAATCGCTAATGATAATAACGGAAAGATGGAGAATTAAATAATAACGATAACAATAATGTCATCGTTAGAATTACTTCAGCAGATCGTAGCTAATACAACGCCGTCAAAAACTACTATGATATCATTAAGTTCAACCAATCCTGAATTTAGCGTTAATTTTCCAACCGCAATTCGAGCAAAGGAAATAGCATTAGCGCAATTACGAGTTTATCATAGTTGGCCAAATATCAGGTCAAAACCATTTGGTGGACAACCAGCAAATAATTCACTGGTATTTGCGAATAAGAATAAACCTGATGGAAGTCCTGATTGGCAAGTTGTTGGAATTTCAACAGGCAGTTATCAAATAGAACAGATTGATGATGAGTTCCAACACAGAATTAAATCTATCACAGGGAAAGAATCTAAAATAGCGATCACTGTTTACGAACCAACACTATCAGCGGTGATTGAAATAAATTCTCCTGATTACCTCGTAGGTATTTATCAGAGTTCGATTAGATCCGTGTTAGGAGGGCCTGAAGTCGCACCTGTTTATAATGGAGTTTCAGAACCAACTAAAAACGAGTTTAAAACGAATGAAGAAAAATTCATTAAAAATCCAGAATATCGAGGAAAATATCCATGGAGATATATATTATTTGGATTTGATCCTAATAACAATACATACTACTTTACCGATTTTGACGATAAAAGAATCCCCAAGATGAATAGATCAGTATTTAATGTTATCAGGACGCCAGGGGCGGGGGTTCGAGAGATTGTTGATGAAGAATTTGTTAAAGAATTTTTAGATCTTCTTAAACCTGAATACGATAAAACATTTAATGATTTAAGAAGTTTACTTATTTCATTATCTCAACATCATGATCATAATGTCTAGCAGCAAATAATCGAGTCAATAAAACATTTAAATGGGATCTTATTTGATCTATACATCGCCAATCGAAGTATTATAAACATTGCGACTAAACTCGATGAAAATCCTTACACAGATCTAAAACGTATGCAATTATTTCTTGATCATTATAAAATACCAGAAAAAGATTTACAAACACTCATTATACCAGATTTAAATAACGCTAAAATGAAGAAATCATTAAATGATCTTATTGAAGAATATTATCCGGGAGTAATTGAATCGTGGAGAAAAATAGCCCCACCACCGGTTATACTAAAACACAATAACAATCCCTTTGGTGCCGGACGTCATATATCGCCAGGTATTGTAAATATAACAACAACAATTGCAATCAATCTGGTATGCGATGTTATTGAAGGTAGCTATCAGATAGATCTTTCTAAGTCTAGCCAGGCCCAGCAAGGGTACATATTATACAGTTTTAGTCCGTTGGCACCTCCCGGTTGGTTAATTGTATCAGAGCCAATTAACCCCGTGTACCTACGAGTTCATAATCCGTTACTATCAAGGATACACTTTAAACTTACAGACCAAAACAATCGCATTCTGGACACAAGAAATGAAGAACTAAATATAAACCTGTATGTACGCTCATAGAGCGTTATCATAATGCGTTTTTATCACAATGCGTTATCATAACAAAAAAAAAATATCCGGATGTATAGTGCTTGTCTATAATACTGTATTCTTTGTTTACATAAAATCCGCGCACAGTGCGCAATCGAAATCTATTTTCTAGAAGGCTGTGGCTGCATATTGATTATTCCATAACGGCTGTTACCGCGTAAAGTTATTTTAAGAACATCCGCTATGACTAAATCAATTTCCTTGGTTACGGCTTATACGCATAGGCTCAATGTTATACAGAATTATATATATTTTTTGGAAACTAGAAATATAAAATCCCATTTTACACAGAAAACTGTGGTGTTTGTTACTGTAGTTTTTAGGAAATAGGTTATTGGTAAACACATACTAATTTTTTTAGTATATATTTACGACAAGGTCCGATAGCTCAATTGATAGCGCGTAGAAACTCTCGTCCTGGCGCCCATGGTTCGAAACCCGAGAAAGACAAATTGTCTGCGGGAGGCAATTTTAGGCCAAGATTTATAATCTATTGGGGGCCTTGGCCGAGTCCTAGTCTATTTGTGAATAGAAATTAGTATACCTACCCGCGTGTCAACACGTAGTAGGTGTCAGTTTTGCACCCTACGGATTTAATATTTGGGGTGGGTGTGCTAGTTTCTATTCACAGGTAGAGAAAAGGCCATCATCTTCATTGTATATATCATAATCACCTTCATTGTATATAACCATTATCTTCATTGTATATAACCATTATCATCATTGTATATAATCATAATCATCTTCATTGTATATAACCATTATCATCATTGTATATAATCATAATCACCTTCATTGTATATAATCATAATCACCTTCATTATATATAACCATTATCATCATTGTATATAACCATTATCATCATTGTATATAACCATATATCACCTTCATTATATATAACCATCATCTTCATTGTATATAACCATATATCACCTTCATTATATATAACCATCATCTTCATTGTATATAACCATATATCACCTTCATTATATATAACCATCATCTTCATTGTATATAACCATTATCATCATTATATATAACCATCATCTTCATTGTATATAACCATATAATCACCTTCATTGTATATAACCATTATCGTCATTGTATATAACCATATAATCACCTTCATTGTATATAACCATTATCTTCATTGTATATAACCATATAATCACCTTCATTGTATATAACCATATATCTTCATTATATATAACCACACCTTCATTGTATATAACCATTATCTTCATTGTATATAACCATTATCTTCATTGTATATAACCATATATCACACACAGCTCCCTGACAAAAAAAGTCATGGGAGCTAATATTTTTTTTATATTAAATAAACACTTATTATATAATGAATTTTGAAAATATCAATGTCATTGTTTCTGCGATTAAAAAATTACAACATAACGGTATCAATGTATCTGACAATCTTAATGCTGAAAAGATTTTATGTGATTTTGACTCATTACAACAACGAAAGAACGAGAACAGATTTACGCTATCCGCTGATTACAAGTTTATGAAAATTATCCAGCAGGGAATGTTAAAGTCACTGGCAACTGTAACTGATGATCAAGTAAAATTGTTTGATCCTCTCTCAAACGCTATTGACAAAATCAAGCTAGAATTATCTCATGGATACGAACAGAGAAAGATTATGAACTTTCGTATAAGACAATTAAGAGAGCATTGTGAAAATACGAGTGAAAATACGAGTGAAAATGACAGCGACAATGATGGACCCCTGACAGAGTCAGGGACTGTGATAATAGCTAAACAAAATCCTTGGGAAAATTAACATTCTGCTTAGTATAATGCAACCTACACACGTGGATATTGTATCCCAACCATTATGTTTTCAGTAGG
This sequence comes from Megalonaias nervosa, assembly GCA_016617855.1. Lineage (NCBI taxonomy): Eukaryota > Metazoa > Mollusca > Bivalvia > Unionida > Unionidae > Megalonaias > Megalonaias nervosa. The sequence goes on from JAECUM010029611.1 coordinate 11,005, forward strand.
TATCATAGATTTCGATATGTTTCGCATTGTGGACCTCATATTGTATCCCAACCATTATATTTCAGTAGGTATCAAGTAATCATTTGGTAACATTAAAAATACGGTAGACTAAACGTATTGAAATCTTATTTTTTGTGCAAATCTTTTGGAAAAGGCAGATTTCTGTATATTTTCTGCGACAAATTGTACCGATCGTGGATGTATATCAAAATAGCTGGCAGCCGCATTCATTGATTCAAAACTAATTTCTTCTCCAGATTCTACATTCACTGATTTAATAGCTCTCTTTCTGTATAATTTACACCTTCCTGTGTTTCCGGATTTACAATTTTGACTCTGTGTAGTAATTCGTAGATTTTCAAGTGAATTATCAAGTTTATCGCCGTTAATGTGATCCACCACATACTCATCTTTGATCAGTCCAAAATAACACTCAAAATTGAACCTGTAAAATAAATATTTATTTTCCCCAGCACTGAATATAAAATAACCAGTATTATTAAGACTACCGACTGGTTTTTTCAATCTGCAGTTCCTGACAGTGCCATCACGAGACGCTTCATAATTTTTGATGATCGGATGCGCTACAAATTCGTTTTGCTCCATTTATATATAATACTATTTGTCTAAATCATTGTTTTTTGAAAATCTAGCCAGATAATCTTCTTCGGTTTTTATAGGAGAGTCAGCGTTATATTTTGTATCGTAATATCGTTTCAACTCTCTGTATTTTTTACCACCGCATTGCGCACACAGTTGAGTTTTTCCTCGCACTCCAGCACTACACACAATACACGGTTTTGGTCCTAGACTCCCATTTCTGACGCATTGCATATGATAACTACAATATTCATTCACGCATGTTCTGTTACACGGAGACGTATAACCGATTTTTAGCCAGTTGCAATGATTTTGTTGAATCATATACAAAAGATTAATATTCAATTAAATATATATTTGCCTTAATTATAATATGGAAGAATTATCCGTGATTGAACCCTACGCAACCAGATTCGATCTTGACAGACTACCTGAGTATAAACTTAGTATTTCGATGCAAGATCTAGCTTTAACGAATGCAGATATATCTAAACGTATCCGTGAGGCCAAGAAGGAATTTCGTGACGATGGTGCAGTTCATACATGATCAACATTCAGAGTTGAAAATATTTCTAATACGATGAATGACAAACGAGGAAGAGTTATCATTAATCACCTTGATAATCAAAAATATTTTATTTTAATAAAATTTATTGTAAATACGGAAGAAGATATTTGGATTATTCGTGACAAGCGCGATCCCGTCCGCGTGCAGTCAGGGAATAATATCTTCTTGAGTAATAAATCTAAACCAGGAATACTAACTGGTATAGATAAACTGTATTATGAGCGATCGTACCCTGTAACTGCGGTTGTCTATGGAATATTTCCGCTGAATAATAAACCTGATGTTGGGGATCTCAAACCGATGAAATTGTCATCACCGTTGACAGCATCAACGAGGATAAATTGCGTGGCTGAGCGAGTTACAGAACACTTTACAAACGCGATACGTGGTAATGGTTTAACTGATTTAAGACTTAAAAAAATAAATACATGGGCAGAGTCCGTTAAAGATACCGGAGCGTCTATCAGCGACGTTGCTGAGCTAGAGAAAAAATTAAGATTTCCAATAGCAGTGAAAACGTTAACCGGAGAGATTTTGTACAAACCGAAATATATAAAAATTGGAACTCCGATAGATATTATTGATCATAACGCGCACGCATGGACTGCTGCAGTAACAATATTTCCACGAGATAGAACGGTTAAATTTTATGACGGTGATATCTTTGATTTTATCAAGAATATTAGTAAAACTGATCCTGTTTCTGTTTGGTTATTTCAGAGTTCGGAATATAATCATTACGATCAATTTGTACGACCTAATGGTGATATTTATCGTACAAAATCTCTCCATGAGGAAATGGAACATCTTGCGCAACGCCTTTGGCGTGAATATACCTCTGATGATGTCATAGTTAGACAATTATTGAATAACTGTTTTACTGTTCCGTCAGTCGCTGCTCATTTCGCTCAGGAGAAAAATTCATGGAAAACGACACGATCGGAATTTCTTGAAGCTGTCAAGAAAAGTTGTATAGAATATGGGCACGGTGGATTATGGAACACCAAATACGATTATAATGATGTTATCTCGGTTGATATGGTAGCATGTTATCCTGGGAGTTTTCTTGGATATGGAGCATGTTCTAATTACTTTAAGAGATTCGGACATCCTACACATGACATGACCAGGGTTGCGATAAACGGATCCTTACCAGATTTTGACTTAACAGGATTTGCTCACGCAGAATCATTCGAGTTTAGAGAAGATCTCCATGCGATTACTTATATTTGGTTCGGAAAACATTTTTCAGAGCGACGTTGGGTTCCGATAGTACTATTGCGATATATACTTGATGCTGGATTTTTAATATCGTTGAGAGTAACTGAAGCGATTATATCGTATAGTTCACAGAAGCAAGTTTGGTTACCAGAACCGGACAGATTTAATATCGATGATGCCAGGAAAGAATTCTCTGATATTGATGAAGATCATGTCATTAAAATAAGTAAATGCAGGAACGAGTATGATGAAAAACTTGCAAAAGATCTTGGTAGAAAGATAATCGGTAAGTTTACTCAAGGTGGTTCATACGATCATAAACGAACGTGTACAAGATTGATTATGGACGATGCTGAATTAGATTTTATAATCGCTGATACAACGGAGAAAAATACGTTTATAAACAGATGTAATGCTTATTTATCAGATGGAACAAAACTAGGTACCATTGTGAGCTATCTTGATGGCGACTCACCACAATTTACTCATTTAAGATCTTCGATGTTAGCTTATGTTTCGATAAATCTATTGTCGATGATAAATAGATTTCCTCGTTACGCTGTTAGGGTTGCTACGGATTCATTTTATGTACACAAAAAATATAAAGATTTATTAAAACTCGGTAATGGTGAATGGGGGACATGGAGGATAAAACAAGAAAATATACTTAGTTATTCTGAATCTGCCGATGTTGAAATTGCGGAGACATATTACAAAAATAATAATCAAATATCAAAGTCATCTGCACCATCTGTGTATGATCCTGTATCTAGACATAAAACCGTTTATCTTAATGGGTGTGGAGGGTCAGGTAAAACAACTCGTGCGATTAGCTTGTTTATGAATAATACATCAGATATAATTGTTTTGACACCTACACATAAACTCGCTAGAGAAATAAAGCAACGAGGAGTAAAATCATGTACATATCACAGTTTCTTTAGATGGTGCGGAGACACGTGGACCCCATCGCGGATGGGTGAGAAACACATTCCTAAAATTATTATATGGGACGAGATATGCACGGTGTCGTTAGAAAAACTAAAAACATTTCTTGATTGGTTGTTATTGAAGAATACTGCTGTGATTATGTGTGGCGATCATGGTCAACCACCACCCTTTGTTGGACAGTCTCCACATGAATGGCTAAAGAATAATGTAGATTATTATGAAGAAATACATGATGACCATAGAGCTATTGATGAACCGCTAAAGGAGCTTAAAAGATTAGTCAGACTTCAGCCAGATCAAATACAATGCGAGATTCTGCGTAAAGTAATTGCAGAAATTTCTATGAATGATTTTTGGATTTTATGGAGGCCTGCTGATTTGATAGTCGATAGTAGAAAGATAGTTCGTGATGAACTACAAAAGAAATTATTTACGTTACATAAAGAAAAGTTTCCGGATCTACATGTACCTTTGTGTTATCGCCCAGCAGATACTCGACGACAAAATATTGAAGTTGAAATACCAGGTGTCTTGGTTCCACCGAGGGTACAGAATCTTGTCTTGAATGATATCGTGTTGGTTGTTGTTGATGTTGTTGAGAGCGCGTTGAACATGGATAAATCGCCATGGACGTTAGGATACGCTATAACAATTCACTCGTCGCAGGGATTAACTATAACTGATACTAGAATCTGGATTGTAGATGATCGTACTGAATGGTCAAATTTAGTCTATCTCGCCGTATCTCGAGTCAGGAAAATATCGCAACTGCGTAGGGTTATTGTAGATTACGTAATAACTGAAGAAATCACTAACAATGTCGATATCAATAAAAAATTAGTCAGTTATAAACAATGTGACAAAAAAATAAGCATGACTTTGATCTTGATGCTGAATTTATTATAAAATTAAGACAACAACAGAATAATCATTCCGCAAGTTGCAACTGTAATATGTCATGGCAGTGTTTTAATCCAAGACAATTTACCGTAGACAGAATTAATGGTGATCTCGGTCATACACGTGATAATGTGATGTTGACCTGTCTTGAGTGTAATCGACGTCGAGGTTCTGGACGTTTACAAAATTGAGCTTGGTGGTAATTGCGTATCCTCAGGAATTATTTGCAATTGTTCACGTACAAATCCACGTTGAGGGGCTGTAGAATCTAGTCTGTATATTTGAGGTCTACCAGTGGATCTTACCACGCTAGAAATTTTATGTGTAGTCACGCTCCAGATAGGATCGGTTGCTCTTTTTTTTACCATCTTCAAGTTCGCCAGGTTCATATAAATATCTTACAGTTACATTACCTAATATTGGTTGAGAGAAAGATTCACGTTTTCCGTAGTTACGGGGTATATATTTTTTTTGATCGCATTAGAAGGTTTCATGGAAGTTGCACGAGTAATTTCATTATTCAACCCAGCTATCACACTCGGTAATCTTGCAACCCATTCACGAGATCTATCCTTAAAGTCAGTAGATATTTCCTTTACATATTGGTATCCAAATAACCGCTCAGCAAGTGTTCTATTAAATCGTTCAACGATTGCCTGATCACGATGAATTTCAGTATGTCCTCGTCTGATTTTAACGTTATGCTTGTTCATCAACGATGATACTACCCAAGAAATTCTTTACCAGGATCAACTTGTAATAACCGTGGCCATCGTAGACCACCACGTTGATAAATGCGCTCAAACGCAGATGCAACTTCAGATGCTGTCTTTGTTGATAATGGCTCCGCTTCTTTGTATCTACTCGCAACATCAACGACAGTTAACGCGTATCTATACGTGTATTGACGTCTACGTGTTTTAATGGTATCGTGTGGTAAAAACAGTATATCCGCTTGATGAACTTCATTAGGAACGCTAACATCAAAATGCGCGTACTGAATTCCTTTAGGTGGACTTGGGAAGATTTGCCATATTGCCTGTCGTGCTAACCATGATGCAGCAACATCACGTGAAAATTTTGCTGCTTCGGCGAGTTTACTAATCGCTGCTTTACCTCTCCAAAATCCTCTCGGGGAATAATAAACAGATTCCATTATGATAGTTATATAATTAATTACCTGCTCCTAGCACTAGTTTACCTTTCATAGCAGTTTTTACTAGAAAACTAGCGAGAGATTCTCTGAGAGATTTATTAGGTATAGAATTTAATGCGTGAATCAATTTCACATCTGCGAGATGTCGTTGTTGCAAATCTTTACTTTTATACGCGATATCATGAACGTGACACGCTTGATCAATCTTATTTACTGGATACTCTCCTGGTTTTGGTTGATCTTGGTTATCGAGTCTGATATCGAGACGAGTTCCTGGACCACAATAATTATATCCGGGTAATTGTTTCTCACCGGGGTATTTAGCCCATAGAGTTCCCGGTAATTTTCCTAACGAAGCAGCAATATCACCCCCACCTGTCTTTGTTGGAATAAATTTATATTTCTTGGTGCCACATTTCACACACTTACCTGTAAGTGCTCGTCTTTTATTTTTTGTTGCTATTGTCGTTAATTCAGTAGTAGGTGTAGATGCTCTGCATCGAACACAATATAGACTCATATTATTAATTATATGGATATAATTGACTTTTCAGCGACACGAAAACAAGAACCAGTAAAGCACCATTCAGCGCTTCCGAATTCTATCAGAATGATTATAATAGGTCCGTCCGGAAGTGGAAAGACGCAATTATTGCTCAATCTAATAATGAGATGGCTCAAGTGGGATAAATTATATTTGATAGCGCCATCTGTAGATGATCAGCGATGTTACGAAGTACTTAAAGATTTTAATGAAAACGCAAAATTGTTACATGAAGACAGTGAAGTCATAGACTTTATTACTGATATTGATGAAGCGCCATCTGTAGATGATCTGGATGGATTCATTAATAACCTCGTGGTATACGATGATGTCATGCTGGACAAACAATCCAATCCAGCTCGAATATTTTCACGAGGTCGTCACAAAAACACAGACGTGATTTATGTTACACAGCGTTATACACAAATTCCAAAAGTGATCAGGGATAACTGTAACGTTTTAGTTGTGTTCAATGGAGTTGATAATCATACGCTGCAAAATATTTATTATACTTGGTGTTCTGGGGACATGGACATGAACAAATTTAAAAATTTCTTTTCAAAAGCACAAGCTGCTCCCTTTGGTTTTGTAACGATAAATTTACATGATCCAAGGTCAAGATATCGTAACGGACTTGATACAATTTTTGGATAAAAACCATAGCAGCAGAGAGGGTGGACGACATACGCGTAGTGACCAGATTGTGAAAAAATCAGAAAAAATCTGGTCAATTAGAGAAGTTTTCATTATTAAGGCAAAAACTCTTTTCAAAAATAGGGTCTCTACAAAGTTGTAGGGTCCACCCTCTCTGCTGCTTAGCAAATGTCACTGAAATGTATCCTCTCCAAGTTAAAGTAAATTATGAATGTTTTACTGATACTTAATTTTGAATCTTCATCATTTATAAACCCTGATTTAGTGGTTATCTCGCGATGCTTTTTGCGCGAGTCCGAAACTGTTAGGTATACGGGTAATACGGGTGTTCACACTGCCAAAAGTGTGATTAGGAATATGTATTCCTGATACGTATGCCGATGTGAAACAGCTGTTGAACGTTGAAGCAGAGATGATAAAAAAAAAGAAGTTAGTGTAATTTCATGGAGAAACAAGAAAGGAAATTACTAACGCTACCGCATACAGCCATCGTACAAGTTATTTTAACACTGATGCCTAACAAATAAAGGTGAAAACTAAAAGAGACAACTAGAATAATGTGCATTGCTAAAGAAGCAGATAGCTCAAAGTGGGCATTTACAGAATGCATTTCATAAGATTTTATGTTAGCCATCAAGAGAAATTATATACTTCAAAAACAACTTAATTTATAAAACGTTTCAACAATAACTCTTTCAAGATAATTGCTGTGAGCAGACAAAACGAAAGGGAAAACCTGTTTAGTATCACCCCAGTTTAAAACCTCATTTCAATAATCATTCGGCATGTTTAAAATACCTCCTCATGTCAATAATCATTCGGCATGTTTAAAATACTTCATCATTTCAATAATCATTCGGCATGTTTAAAATACTTCATCAGTCAATAATCATTCGGTATCTTTAAAATGCTTCATCATTTCAATAATCATTCAGCATGGTTAAAATTCTTCAGCATTTCAATAATCATTCGGCATGTTTAAAATTCGTCAGCATTTCAATAATCATTCGGCATGTTACTTTTTCAATAATCATTCGGCATGTTTAACATGCTTCCACTTTTCAATAATCATTCGACAAGTTTAAAATACTTACACTTTTCAATAATCATTCGGCATGTTTAAAATTCTTCATCATTTCAATAATCATTCGGCATGTTTAAAATACTTCTTCATTTCAATAATCATTCGGCATGTTTAAACTGCTTCGTCATTTCAATAATCATTCGGCATGTTTAAAATACTTCTACTTTTCAATAATCATTCGGTATGTTTAAAATACTTCCTCATTTCAATAATCATTCGGCATGTTCAAAATACTTGCCTCAAGTATATCTGTTCTTAGACATTGGGTACTGAAAGAGTAAAACGTAAAAAGGTGCTTAATGCCTTTAACCCGATGAATGAGAAAGATTTTATTTTATTTTGTTTATTTTATTTCCTTGACTTTTTTATATATTGTCTCAGAGTAAGTAGAGCTGAAGTTGTTTGCCAGAGTTTATACCTTAATCACTGTATCCAACATTAACAAGGATTTGGAATCGCCTGTAATACGATCGGAATGAAATTGACAATGTGCACGCAGTAGTTATACCTGCAACAAGCATGAAATAAAAGAGTCAATGTGCACGCAGTAGTTACAACTGTAATAAGCTTGGAATGAAATTAATAATGAACATGCAGTAGTTACAACCGTCTTGATGATACCTTTCCGTCGGTATTAATTTGCTCTGTCGGCTCGTACTTTATGCATTGTTACTCACTAAGAAGTTATAAAAGTGAATTTTTCTCGTCCGCCGCAAAGGCACCACCATCTTTGGTTTCACACAAGTTAGCCCTTTGATCAAGCCGCGAGTTTGATACTTGCTCAGTGCCAAGTAACAGAGGGTGCATATTTGGACACCCTGTGATCGTGCCACACAATGTTCATTTTCAGGAACGGCCTTAGCAAACGCAGGGCCCGATTTGGGTAATTTTGGCTGTGCCCCCTGGATTTATGCGCGGCCCCCCCCCCCGTGAACACGGCATTTGGAAATAAACTTTTATACAAGTTTTTTATGATATTGAACTTGACATCTTCCACCGCTTTCAAATTACGTTCTCTCTAAATGACTAACGCGCGGGGCCCCTGTGAGCGCTGGGCCCGATTGGTCCAAATCGGTCGAATCGGCCTAAGGCCGGTCCTGTTCAGTCCCATTCTTTAATAGATTTTTCACAGACTGTGTGATCTAAGTGTTACTTACAGTTCCACCCTTTAATAGATTTCACAGACTGCGCAATATAAGTGTTACTTACAGAGCCTAAGCTCGTTTTCTGCATAAGCAACCGCATATGACAGTGAAGCCGAGGAAACGGAGTCGGACGATATTTACGAGGCTAGACGACGATTTAATATGCCTAGACGGCGATCGAGGATTTCAGAACTTTATGAGTTAATGAGGATGAATTCATGGATTTTGTTCCAGATAACACTAGATAGTGACATTCAAGGAAACTATGAATCACAAAAATTTGGACTTAACATGCAAGGTTTATTTGTAAGGCGTGTGGAATTAACGTATTAGTGGATATTGTGAATTGGATCATTCAGAAATACTATTTTCTATACCGGTATATGCCCTGTAATTGAAGTAATGGATTTGTTATACAGATGGATTTAAAATGTCAAGCAGTATCTATTTTAATGGATTCAATTATCAGGAGGTAGACAAAACGTAAGTTGTCAATTATTTGTGACAAACTCCATTTAATATATAATTTTATTTTACACCGGGTTTTTGCCTTTATTTTTCTTATAAATTTACCTATATATCTAACCAGTTTGGCTTGTTCATTTTTCCAAAGTGCAACTCTTATTCACTAACGAAAAGATACCCCTTCAGACGGATCTGACTTTCAAAATAAACCCCGACTTGTGATATGGCGAAAGAGAAATTGGCTTTTACTGATCTGAAAATGGAGGGGCAGGGGCAATTTATAGTCAACTTGACTTATAATCGAGGATATGGGATTCAGGCCCACCAAAGTCACGAACAGGCTGCATATTTAACACTTGTACATATTTGACCTGTAAGTTATTTTGTAAAAACGAGATATATCGCAAAACCATTTTTCCAACGGCGATTTTGCTTCTCAATGAAACCAGTACAACTGACGGACACCAGTAACCATAATGCAAAGCAACTTTTGTACCTGGGTGTAATAACTAAATCGGTGTGCAAATGCAGTAACTTCATTTGTGTAAACAGTATTTATTTACATAAAATCATCATAGAAAGTACATAAACTCGAACTAGAGACTTAGACAATTGAGCAGCAAGCACAGTGGCGTACTAAGGGCAAATAGCACCATGGGCGGCGATAATGGCCCAAAGGGGTTCTTGCGCACCAAGACCTCTGGTACCCAGGGCAACCGCTCCATCCGCCCCCTCCCCCCTCCCGTTTGTACGCTACTGAACAAGCATAGCTTTTTTCAAGCTAACTCCTCATTAATAATAATAATTTACTTTACAATGTGACTGATGTGACTGGTAAAGGCAAATAATGAAACATGCTTTGAAGTAGCAATAGAAAATTGAAATTACAATAGGCCTATTGTAATAACGTCAGATAGTGACTTTTAAGCGCATGCAGCAGAAGCTGGATAAAATTATCTCCTCCCTGTTGGTTCACGAATTCGCGAGTCCGGCAAGCTAATCACTGAGCCATCGCAGTTCCTAGGTTAATGAATGAATGAATGAAGTCCAGAATCAAGTCCACTGTTTATCTGACCAGGGACATTTATTTTGTAAACAACATAATACATAGCAAATATTTCACTATGAGTGTGGAATAAATATTCAGAATGAATGAATGGGTAGGTAGTTGGATGTATGTATGGAATCTGCCAGTAGAACAACTTTTAAAAATCCACGATTAGGCCCACAATAGAATGAAAGCGTTCCCGAAATATAATTCTTTTTTAATTCTACACTATGACAATTTATAGGTCATGTGATCGATAACCTGAACAAATGAGGCCCTTGCTTGATATCATTTGTACCTTAGAATTACTGAAGTAAATTCTATCAGAACACATCACATCTCATATGTCTTGCAGCTCTCTCGTGTGCACTAGAGCCGAATCATTCACATATAAACTACCACAGTGGATTGAAGCACAAAACACCAAATAAAGTAAGATTATCGACAAGTTGAGAATAAGTATTCAGATCATTATCAGTGGAGGTAAACATGATTATTAAGGTCTGTGTCTATGGCGTCAGATTCTCACATGGAAATGCTGGGCTGTATTAATGAATAATATCTTTTTTATATCAATGTTTTTTACTTGGGAAATTACTCATTCTTGCCTTTACATCTGATGCAGAATCAATCTTATTATTGTGTTCCTTTTTTCATTGGGTGGATTCATTTATTCAAATTATTATTCACTAGAATTACAGAGTGCTCAATACTATTCTTGGACAGAAACATTAATTTGGAATTATAGTGAATTCAGACAGGGACATTTTTGCATTCTATTATATACTTAAGTTTTAAATATAGAGATTTATTAGCGATATAATTTATATATATATTTTTTTAAATTCCTATATTTACACATGTGAAAAAATAAATCCTGCCATGTGTGTCATGTGTGTGCCTACTATAGTTGTACCCGCAACAACAAAAACGAGTACTTTATGAGCTAAAACAAATAAATAAAAACTGCATTACATGGAGATTAATCTTTGATAAATTAATCTGACCAGGCGTCATCTGCGACTCTCTAAGTTATTTCCCCTTACTTCCTGGACAACAACGACAAACCCGCTGTGATGCATATTGCTGAATCGGACATGCATTGTTTGCAGATAGAGTCAAATAGTGAAATTATAAAAAATATAATTTACTATGACAGATTAGGTCAACCCAATCCTACAGTTATAGATGAGAGAAAGGAAGTTAGGAGGACTTGGATAAGAGAGGTTATTTGAATAGAAGTCTTAGTTTGCTCTTTGTACTTTTTGAATTCACAAAATTGAATATGCAGACGGTTATGACGATGTCACTTTGCATGATTATGATGCCATCACCGTCAGTTCAAATTAGATACGATGTAAATAAATAAATTTAATGTCTGCTAATATCAGCTGTCCTTAATGTGGTTGTGCTTCAGGTACCAGAAAAGTGAACGTTTGCACACAAATTCTTATCTCTAATATATATATATATATATATATATATATATATATATATATATATATATATATATATATATATATATTGTTACGTATATGTAATTAAATTGCTTGTGTGTTAGTTTTGAAATTCTTTTTATTTTATTTTTGTTTCATTACATTTTATTGTAATGATTATTGAAAGGATTCAGAATTCTTTTTCAGTAATTCGATATTTTCTTTTAGCAAATGTTGTTTATTTAAGACGTAAAAGTGTTACATGAGAATTATTTTTAGTTAACCTAGTTCGTCTTGGGCTGGCAAGAACGTAAACAGGCAGTTAAAATAATTGGTCAGTATCAGGACCATACTTTCCTTGCGTGATCGACATGTGTAAACAACGCTATTTAATTATTGGTTTTTAAGCGGGGCTACACTGGCGTACGTGATCGATTTCTTGTAGTAAGAGACCACATGACCCATCTCGCGAGACTTGAAATAATGTTTTTGGGGTTTAAATACGCATTCTTAATATTCTTCTGGGAGAGTCGTTTTAACATCTTGAAGGAACAAGGTGTTTCTTTTTATTTGTTGCCAGATTGTTTGCTTTTCATCTGATTTTTGGATTTAATAATTTATTCTCCTGGAAACTCAACAAGTTGACTTTTTATAAAAAATTCTGAAAGATATGTATGGAAATTTATTCTGGAATTATTCGGAAACAAAAACTGTGATTCAATTGAGGAATTGTTGATATTTGTACATTGGACCACATCTGACGTCATCGCCTTCCATATTTGTTGTCGTCGAGATTCGAACTTGGATTCTAATAGAACTATTTAGTGATAGGACTTGTGTTTTTCATTCTTAGGATTAAATTTTGGATTATATTCACAAACCGTAAGTCCTATTTACCAAGTTTTACATTGTTTTCTAGGGAAATAAATTATTTTGTTAAAATATACAAAGCTTGTTGGCTTTCACTCTTTTCTTTGTTACTGAGTACGAGCCCTTGTCATGTAACAATATATATATCATCATCATCATCATCAGTCCCGTTGTCTGGTAGACCGTTGGGGCACCACACAAGACCGAACAACCAGCTTCCTCCATTCCTCTCGATTTTCCGTCTTTCTTAGTGAGTCGATCAGTCCCAATCCTGTCCACTCTTGAATGTTGTCTTCCCACCTCTTTCTCTGTCTGCCTCTCTTTCTTCTTCCTTGTACAGTGCCTTGCAAGATTGTCTCGGCAAGTCCTGATGATCGTGAGACATGCCCATACCACTGCAGGTAACGTTTTTTCACTGTGGTCAGGAGGTCTTCGTGAGGCACAATGGCTTGTCTAATCCTTTGCCTTATTTTTTCATTGGTGACACGGTCTTTGTATGAGACGCCGAGGATCTTTCGGAAGCATCTCATCTCTGTGGCCTGTATCCTTTTCTCTAAGTCAATAGAGAAATATGGAGATCACCAGTGAGTGCATCAGTCTGATCTTGGAACTGAGTGCGATGTTCTTGTCGTTCCAGATGGGCTTCAGTTTTGTCAGCTCTGCTGATGTCTGCGCAATCCTGGAGAGTACTTCAGGCTTCGATCCTTCATCTGTTACAATTGCCCCCAAATACTTGAAGCTGTGTACTGTTCTAGCTTCGTACCTTGGACCCTGATGTCAGTGCTGATGCCCTTGGTGTTGTTGGTCATCAATTTGGTCTTCTCTGCACTGATTTCCATGCCGTAGGCTGCAGAGGTTTTGTCTACTAAGCTAGCTAGTTCTTGCTCATTTCCTGCTAGTCCATCAATGTCGTCGGCAAAACGTAAATTGGTAACTGTTCTGTCTCCGATGCTGACTGTCCCTTCATGCTTTTCAAGCGCGTCAGCCATGATTCTCTCCAGAAAGATGTTGAATAATGTGGGAGAGAGCAGACAGCCTTGTCTGACTCCGACTGTCGTTCTGAACCAGTCCCCTATGTTGCCGTTGAAGTATACTGCACTGGTGGCATTGTCATAGAGGTGCTCTTTTACTGTGATGAGGTTGGTATTGATGTTGTGCAGTCTCATGGTCGCCCACAAGGCTGCATGCCATACCCTGTCAAATGCCTTTTTGAAATCCACAAAGACGTGGTACAGATCTTGCTGGTGTTGTAGGTACTTCTCACACAATATCCTGAGGTTGAGGATCTGCCCTGTTGTGCTGCACTCTGCTCTGAAACGTGCCTGCTCCTCGGCAATGATCTTTCAGCCTGTGGCTTTAATCTGTTCAGCAGTATCCTCAACACGACTTTGCTTGGATGGCTTATAAGACTGATTGTACGGTAGTTTTGACACTGTTGTAAGTTGCCTTTCTTGGGGAGGGTGATGATCAGTGATTGGGTCCACGGTGATGGCCATATTCCTGTTTGCCAGATCTTGTTGCAGATGTTTGTGAGGGCGCTAATCATTGCTTTTCCCCCTGCTTGGACTAGTTCTGCTGGGATGGTGTCCATTCCTGCTGACTTCCTCTTTTTCAGCGATCACACTGCTGCTTCTACTTCTTCACGTAGGATAGGGTGGTTGTCGTTGTTAGTTGCTGGAGGGACGTTCAGTACCTCGGGATCTAATGTGGCTTGGTGGTTGTAACGTTCTGCTCAGTACTCTGTCCATCTTTTCAGAATGTCTTTTTCTTCTGTGAGGCAGTTTCCAGCTTTCTCATGTAAGGAGGTAACTCGCCGTTGTTTCGTGCTTGTTAGATCTTGGACCAATTGGTACGCTTTCTTGCTGTTGTTCCTTTTCAAGTTTCCCTCAATGTCTTTTTGGACTGTTCTTCTATCCAGTTCTCTTTTGCTTTCTTCATGCTTTTCTTGACTTCCCGGTTGACTGCCTTGTATTGCTCTGCCCCTTCTGTATCGTTCTTTTTCTTCTTCAGCTTCCCCCTCTTGTCACACAGGTTCAGGACCTCAGTTGTGACCCAGGACTTCTTGACTGGGCGATGTCTACCAAGGATCTCGCTGGCTATTTCGGTCGTTGCTGTATTAAAGGTGGTGATCAACGTGTCCATGTCCATGTATATATATATATATATATATATATATATATATACGAGTGGCGAAGTTAACATATACAGTTTTTGGTAGCACAAGATAAAATATATCCAGTACTGACGTAGGAAAAGAAAAATTTCTTTTTATGCCAAACTTGCTCCAGACTCAACGTTTACCAGATTAAATTCACTCTTTATGAAAACATCCTCTCCCCACCCCCTTTTCGCAAATTCACCTTTCATAAACTGATCATAAGACTTAAATTAGTAGGATTTGGTTGATCTAATCTGTCACAGTAAATTACATTTTTGCCATTTTGTAAACTATCTGACCCTGTCTGTAATCAATGCAAAGTCAGCGATGCATTTCAGTGGGTTTGTCGTTGTCGTCAAGGAAGTCAGGGGAAATAACTTCAAAGAAAAGTGAACGGCGTCTGGTCAGATTTGTTTATCAAAGATTAATTTCCATGACGGAAACATAAAGCAGTATTTGTTTATTTGCTCTAGCTCACAAAGTACTCGTTTTTGTTCTTGCAGGTACAACTTTTGTAGGCACACACAATCAAGCGTCGCATGGCATGACGGTAAATCTTATATTATCACAGGTGAAAATATAAGGATATATTTTTAACACTTGAAAATATAGGGATGAAAAAAAATGAAAAAAGTCTCTAGATTTCACACTTAAGTATATATATATATATATATATATATATATATATATATATATATATATATATATATATATATATTCATAGTGAATAGAAGCAATGACTTCTTGAAACTTCAACATGTTGTCTATACATGTACAAAAAACATTAGGGCTGTTTTCAAAGGGGAAAACAAACTCCAAATAAAGTTAATAAGGTCTATATGTCAGTCTTTAATATACATGTATGAATCATGGATCATTTTTCATGATAAAACTCTTAAAATATACAAAGTTCTGAATTTACAGAATATGAATCAGACTTTGGTTCAATTTGAGAACTACATTATTAAATTAAGAAAGAAGCACATTTCCTCGATAACATAATTCCCCTTGGAATGTATTATGTGATAACCATATTGCCTTCGCTTGGTTCCATTTTGAGGACAAATCGCCCCTTTCGATTTCGATTTTTGACATTCCCTCCTTGAATTCAGTTACGAACATGAAAAATAAATGGAACTGAAAGAATAATTGTATATTTTATTTCACCACAATAAATAAACACGGAGTAAATATTCTTATGTGGCCTGGCTTGTCTACATCATTAATTATAATGGGCCAGTTTGCTTTTATAAAAAAAAGTAGCCTCGAGAGGGACTTATGTATGGTTTCCAATAGACTCTGTTGGATTGTGGTTTTCTCTTTATTTTTTGTTTAATTGCCTAGATAATTTTCTGTTAGCGATACCCCGACAAAGCTAAGGAAACGTCTCTCTCTCTCTCTCTCTCTCTCTCTCTAAATGGAAGTCAGGTCACGTTTAGTAACAGCCTTTTCCAGTTCTTATCAGGTATAATTTCTATGTAACCCGACAGACGTTGCTTATAATGTTCTTCCACGAGATAACTGCGCAATAGGAATGTAATCCGACATAGTAAGACATATCAAGAAGTAAATTAACTATCGCAAATGATCTGTCTAGCTTGTTTAAATCATTTTGAAATCACAATAATCCATCCTTGATTGTACACGATGTTGTAGTGGTGTGGACTATTATTATATTTTAGGGTTGTTAAATATTGAAGTATAAATAAGATAATGTTAAATCTCAATTTAAGGAGAAAGTCTGAGAATTATTGTGAAATCAATGCCAGATCTTGCAGTTAGTAACATTTGTTTTTACATGATATTTCCTTCTGTCACGGATTTGAGAACCAAGAGAGTGAATGCATATAAAAGCAGAGCTTGATGTTCTCCATAGTACGCCATCTTCTTTCAAGGTCATTAATGGTCTTTAGAAGGACAAATGATAAATTCTGAATTGCTCCTTGATGACGGATTTTATTGTAGCAGCAATGTGTATTGAATGGTTTACTGATTGAATTTGGATCATATTGTGTGCCAATTATACATTGCTGCAGACCAGTCTCTAGTTGTTGACATACTAACGAGAAATTTCGTTTCTAAAAACAAAACAATGGCAGAGCAGATAGAACAGATTTTCAGACGATATTAGCAGATACGTTCCACACTGGAGTTCTTAACTACATAAACGTAATCACAAAAGAAAACACAATTTTTTTTTTAATGAGAGTGTGTACGGCCATGTTGCTTAAAATCATGTCTGATTAAGAGAAATGCACTTGAATTGCTGGATGTTACGCAGGTACTTGTATCCAAAACGATTCAAAACTTTCTACAGAGTGGCAAAATTTTTCTCGTGTAGAATAGTGCTTCAAGTAAGTAGATGCTTTCCATGAGATCGAGTTCGATTGAAAGTCCAGTAGGGATTCCTGTCAATTCCCCCTCACCAATGCATACGTCACATATTATTTATTGGTATCATGATCGTGCTTCAAACATGCATATGTTCTCTGTGGGATCGGGTTCAACCGAATAGTCAATAGGGATCTGAGGTTGTAAAGACTTCCTTACCTACAGAGACTATTTATTTAAAGACTTTTTATACACGTTGTGCACAGGTGGAAATTTTAACACAAGATGAAATCCAGCACCCCAAAATAGCTATTATTCTTGAATTGTGTACACAATGTATGTTATCAATCAAACTGATCAACCCTGACTAAATGGTATGCCTTCATCTAATCTGATTTCATCAAGTATAATTTGTCGACAGTTTAAAAGATATAATCTATACATCTGTAACAGTGATCGTGCAAACTTTTGCCTATCAACCCTTCGCTTGTAACTCTAGAATGAAGCTTGCATGCTGATACCGAATACATTCATTCAGTAACGGGTGGAGGGGGGCGGGGCGGTTGTCCCGTGCACCAGAGATCTCGAGGCGCCAAAACCACAGTTGCAAGAGATCCTTGGCCGCCAAAACCCTCTTTGTTCTTCATGGTCGTCCCGGGCGCCTTTGACCCTTAGTACGCCACTGCATTCGTTGAATTAGTTTCTTTTAACAGCCAACTAGATTAGAAATCGGATGATCAAACACACACACACACACACACACACACACACACACACACACACACTTTTATTATCGCTCTTGAAATAATAGGTATCAATTTCCGGTATGGTCAACCATTATGAAAGGTGGATCCAACCAAACCTTTGTGTTAATACTTTCTGTACTATTTTAATTAAAAAAAAAAAACGAACAGCTTGAGTTTAACATAATCAGTTTTATATATTTTTTCCTAATCACTAATATTTGAATTACATCATTTTCGTTGGCTTTCAGGTATGTTCATAAAACGGGTTGTTTGTATGTTGTAAGTTCACAAAATCTTTACAACTCGTACAGTTATAATGGCGGCTAATGTTGATAATTTAAACGATTGTTTTAAAGCAGTCTGACTTCGGTCACTGTTTTCTTTTCCGTTTTTTTCCTTTCGTCAATATTTTTCAATTTCGTATCGTTCTTTTTGTATCATTATTTTTACTAAAAGAGAACGAAAAGCATGTAGACTCTCAGATATCTTTTACTGCCCTATAAAATGTAGACGGCAATAACAGTGAATTATGCAGAAGACCCATAATGTAAGAAAAAGAGCAATTTTCGGCAGTAGATTATGCAAATAGTTCGAAAAGAATTCGGCTGAGATCTATTATGGCCTGTAATCTGGTCTCCAAATTAGGCCCTGGTGGGGAAGATCATTAGCTCTTGGAGACCGCCAGCGATATAAACTTCCATAGGGGGAATAGATCAGATCAGGTCATACGTAAGGTCGTTAATGATATGATGCACACGTCATTAGAAACGTACTAACACAGTAGAGGAAGCGCAAACGACGAAACAGGACTTGACCTATGAGAATTACCTTGTATTTAATAGGTCTTGGATTGTCAACAAGCTGTCTGTAGTGGATATAATATAATTCGGTTAATACGAGCAATTCATAGGAGAAGTAAATTTGATTTTGTCTGTTATACAATGATGAATCAGGGCAAATATAAAATGTCTTTCAGGGTTTTGCAAATTAAAATAATTTATTGAGAAAATTATGCAAGCTGTCCAGAAGTTATTATTTACTTATTTTTTCGGGCTACTAGAGTATTTCATGCGGGTTTTAATAATACTTAATTTTTAAAGTAGAATGACGAGTAAATAAAAGTCTTATGAAATAAGTTTGGTGGTCATCTGCTACAAAAGTGAGCCAAATTTGGTGTGACCTGATGTATCTTATCACCGGTGATGCGTGTGAATATGCCACTTTCTGAGACATATTAGAAACCTAATTTATACAGACTTTTAATAATTATTAGATTAATATTGCCTGAAAGCATCTGCAGTTCTTATTAGTTTAATACGTCCGCCTTTGGTGGAGTGCATTATGCTATGATCCTGTCCATCTCACTATTAACCTTTCTGTTACCACCGGATGACATCAGTTCGTCAAATCTACAGTTCCAAACTGTGAGCATGGCTTGGGAACAGTAGAAAGCCAATACAATTTTGCGTTAAAATGTCAAAGGTCAAGATCACTGTGACTGAAAGAAGATAGTTTTAACGGTTTCCGCAAAATTACATTAGCTCCATATCGCATACATGGACCAAACGTTGTGGACAGTTTGAACTTAAAATAAGAAAGAAGACGTCTGATTTCAGGCACAGATGGCCAAAGGTTGAGGTCACTGTGACTGAAAGAAGGAAAATGGTTTCTGCGCAATAACAGGTTCGTATTAGACCTGGGGTGAGGGTAGGGGGTGGGTGGCTGGATCCCTTATATATCTATAAATACACCCTGAAACCAGTCCTTAAATTGGCCTTTATATGTGTACAAGTACTGTATCTGTATTAGGCTTGTTTAAAGGCATGTAATCCATGTAAATCCATGGCCACATTACTGGAGGGGGGTGAGTGGGCCTGAGACACAGCCCCCTTAGTCTGGCCCTGCGCAATAACATTACTTTCGCACCACATACATTTACCAACCTGAGGATAGTTTCCACGTAAAGTTAGGAAAAAATTTATCTACTTTGGTATCAAAAGGTCAAGTGTCAAGGTCAAAGATCATTACCAATATGACTGAAAGAAGCAAATAGTTTCTACAGAATAATTACAGTTTCCGACCATTTACATTCACCAAAGTTTGCGAATGACTTGCACGTGCACTTGAAGTAAGAAGCCTGTCGATGTGCGAGTCAGAATGTCAAATGTTAGTGTCTCTTTAACTGAATGAAGAAAATGGATTTTGCAGAGAAAAATCTCTTCTTGACCATGTACCTTCACCAAAGCTTGTTGATGACTTTTACGTTGGCTAGGAAAGAAGCTTATTTCTGTTGGGGTAGAAATGTCAAAGGTCAATGTTACTTTGGGTACAACAAGAAAATCTTTCTTGCATAATAACGTTTGTTCTATTCTAAGTACATTGACCAAGGTTTGTGCGGGAATGGGGAACTTGTACTTAAGATATGGAGGAAGCTATTGATTTAGGAGCTAAATGGTCAAAGGTTAAGGTCGTTTGGCTCAAAAGTTGGATTTTACAGAATAACGTTATTTTGTTGGGGGGGGTTTGGGGGGGGGGTTGCGGTTGGAAGTCACAGTCAATATTAAGTTTAACAAGAAAATAATGGTTTCTAATAGTGAGTTTAGTTAAGACCGCATATCTTTATCATCAAATGTTCAACTCTCTGAGATCCATTGGTCACAAATCTCTAGAGACAATAATTCTCTGCTAGAAATAACATTGGTGACTACTAAACACGGGGCGGCCGTATAATGTGCCTTTCAAGGTACTCGTATTTTTTTTTTTTTATAAAACACAAGGAAAAAGCTTACTTCCGACGTGGTTAATTTACAACAAGATTTTGTCTTTATACAGTAAAATCTTGATATTAAAAACGCATACTTGACAATAAGGGCATACGGAAAATAAGCTTGCACGAGCACCCCTGTTTAGTGGCAAAAATAAGCGAAAATTTCTGCCCAAAGGAAAATCAATGTCTAAGAAAACTGTTATGTCCTTATTACGAGTTCTGGGCGATTATTTATTCTCTATGTTATATTGATCTATTTAGTAATATAGCGCGACTATTTATGTGTTACCTGACATAATGCGACTACTTATATCTTACGTGATATAACACGACTATTTATGTGCAAGTTTTTGTGTTAGTTGACATTGTTTTTTACTATTAATATCAACATTTCGGCGGCCATTTTTCGAATAGATTGCCCAAATGGATTTTGAGGGAAAAATCACGTCTGTCGGAATATGGCCAATTTACCCCTCAAGGGCTCGTTACAAATATAGTAAATGCATAGGTCAAAAACAGATAGAGGGCTGGAGGGGGTGGGTGGGTGGCGGTTTACATGTAACACGCAATCCGTCCTAAGAAGAGCGTGGTTTAAATGTTAACTTATAGGTAGTAAACAGACCGCCTCTATTCATGGTAGAATGTGGACATAATCTGGTCTCCCAACTGACAGAAAGTTATCCAACCACAGCAGTTTTACGCGGTAAAATAGTTTCTTCAAGCAAATATTTCTTATTATGTGATGCAATTCCGACTATAAATAAAATTTGTCTATGTTTATTTCTGCTGTTCCAAATCAAATAACGCAAATATCGGGTCACAAATACAGTAGAGTAAAGCTGGAACTTCTGTATTCAGTAATCATCCTTTCAAACGAATATCCAACAAATGCAACGCTTGGTAGCAAAACTGACACTCATTAAGTGGTAACATTGTAAACGTTCTCATCGATGTATATGGCTCGTCAAACGTAACTAAAGATTCCCAAGTGTTTATCTATTACGTGATATCGATCTGTTAGGTGATATAGCGTGATTATTACGTGATATTGACCTGTTAGGTGATATAGCGTGATTATTACGTGATATTGATCTGTTAGGTGATATAGCGTGATTATTACGTGATATTGTGCGACTACTTATCTATTATGCGATTTAGAGCGACTCTGTCTATTATGTCATTGGAGCTATTATTAATATATTGTGTGATGTTATCTATCAAGTGATATTGCGCAATTATTTATCTATCACGTGATATGACGTGACTATTTATCTGTTACGTGATACATAGTGACTATTTGTGTATTAAGAGATTAGATCTACAGTTGATCTATTACGTGACTTTGATCTATTGTGTGATATTAATCAAATACTAGATATGTATTTATTACGTGATCTTCAGCTGTTACTTGATATAGAGCGATTATTTATGTATTACGGGTCTGTGTGTGTGTGTGTGTGAGAGAGAGAGAGAGAGAGAGAGAGAGAGAGAGAGAGAGAGAGAGGGGGGGGGCAGAGAGAGAGAGATTTGGATTTTTAACGTAGCTTTACAATTTTTCAGTCATATCGCTCCTATGTCTACAGTGTGGCAGTTAATAGTGATGTCTAGCACTGGGGCATCATATATGTAGCATCATATCCCACCCAGTCGCATTATCCTGACACCAGGCCGACCAGTCCTAACCTCTTAATGCTGAGCGCCAAATGAGACAACTGCTAGTACCATTTTTATAAGTCTTTGGTATAACTCGATCGGGGTTCGAACCCGTGACATCCCGCATCCGATGCGGACTCTCTAACAACTTAGGCCACCGGAGCTGTCGTGTATTACGTGATTAGAACGACTATTTTTCCATTGCGTGATATTGCGCGACTAAATATCTATTACGTGGGATAGCGCGACTATTAATCTATATCGTGAATATGCGTGACTACTTATACATTTCGTGAATATGCGGAACTAATTATCTATTACGTGATTTAGAGTGACTCCGTGTCTGCTATGTGATTAGATCTATTCTTTATCTATTACGTGATATTGATCTATTACGTGATATAGCCGATTATTTATCTATCACCTGAATATATGTGACTATTTATCATTTAAATGACTTTGTGCGACTAGTATCTATTGCATGGTATAGAGCGACTCTTTATCTGTTATGTAAAATAGCGCGACTATTTATTTATTACGTGATTACTATTGATATATTAATCGATTAGAGCTACTATTGATATATTATGTGATTAGAACTACTATTGATATCTTACGTGATATTTATCTATTATGTAATATTAATCTTGTACATACTATTGATCTATTATGCGATATTAATCTGTTAGGCGATATTGATCTATTATGTGATATTAATCTGTTAGGTGATATTTCTCTATTAGGTGATATTTCTCTGTTAGATGATATTTCTCTGTTAGGTGATATTTATCAATTATGTGATATTAATCTATTAGGTGATATTGATCTATTACGTGATATAGCGCGAGTATTACGCATTACGTGATTCGAAAAGACTATTTATATAAAACGTGATATAACGGGACCAATCATCACATGCTGTAAAATTTGAGAAGTAATCTAATGCATTAAAATTTTACACAAAGTTGTTGGATTGTGATACATATTCAATATAGATAAGAGAAAAAAAAATTAAGCGTACATGGTTATGTTGAATATTTTTCAGACCGTATTATAATTTTCGTGCTGTTCATGATACTAGTGTGCTTGTAATTTACTGGTCTTCTTTTATGTTACAAATAAAATGTGACAGATTCTATTTTTTTAGTTGGAGTCGCGTCATTATATTACTAACACCAATTTATGTCAGAAAGCTCTTATATAACTCTCTCCGATTCCTAACTCTGTAAACCAGTGGTTAAGGGATTTTAATTTTAAAAGCTGATGAATACAACAACAAAATGACAAATGGATCCTACTTGGTGATAGAACGAGATTTATTGGCAACAGAAATAACGGTACCGAAAACCACTCCATGATTCAATTACATAACTGTTGAAACAGATTAATTTTCAAACTACGTGTTTTCGCAAAACATAGTTACTAACGTGGCCAGATTCCCTCGCCGCCACGACAAATAATTCTTCAAGCTGAAAAAGGGAAATGGAATCTGCTACGTTTGTCAGAGGGAACGGGTTGAAGGCTCTGTTAATGAATTATTTAACAACTAAATAATATCTTGATGTAGCACAGTGATATAATCCAAACTTTTTCATTGAATGAATTCACAATAATCCCCAAAATAGTGATTTAGTCAGAAAATAAAAGGGCAATCCCCAAAAAAAAAAAAAAAAAAAAAAAAAAAAAAAAAATGAACACATCAGTAAGACTGATTATACTTCGGCTGTTAAGGTATGAATGAGTAATTTTGAAGCAAACAACATTAATATAAAAAACTATCATACATACAATAACAGAACCAGGATGTGGGTCGACTTAATTTCTAGAACTCTAATTTCTCAACAAGATCAGGAATTTCCAAGTAAAAAACGAATGTCCTGAAGTCAGATACAAGTAAAAATGTTTACCACCGTTTATAATGATCTGAATATTTAAACTCTAATCATATAGAAATATTAACTATGTAGTATGTTTTGCTATTTTTAAATTTAAATAACAATATTTTTTCATGTAGGCCCTAAACTCAATTACTAAGGTCAATCACATAATATAGATATGCATAACACATAATCATGGAGAAAAAAAGCCAACACAATACAAATTAAATATACATACTATATGAATACAGTTCTCTCCCTTCCAGCATACTGTTGTTCAATACGAGGTATCTGTGTTTTGTTGGAAAGGCTCTTGTTTACCGCTAACAGATTCTCCCCTTTTAACACTAAAGTCACATAATACAGTCTTACGCATAACTTAAAAACCAAAGGAAATAAAACATTTGTCTTATGAGGATGGTTGGTGCATATTTAAAATAGCCTATCTGAAAGATTATTTCCCACTGGGATCTTTGCTTGCCGTTTGATGTATTTCTCTGATTCATCAACGGAGTCAAATTGTCTACCATTGTACAAAATTTGGAGTCACTTTGAATGGCCACGTGTAAGGTTTCGAATCATCAGTCACTTGAATCGATAGCGAATTTTAAATATTAATTTTCTGCAAAAAGCTACATTCCGGTTGAAAGGGGGGGGGCAGAATACAAACTGTATGTATGTATGTATGTATGTATGTATGCCTCTCTGTCTGTCTGTATGTACGTACGTACGGTTACTCAAATATACTTTAGCAAATAAACGTCTGTAGTACATATCTACTTTGTTGTATTCATAGGTGTTTGGTGTATGTGTAATATTCCGGCAGCTTCTGTGAAATGCTTAAGGAAACATCTGATCTCGTCGGGTTCATTTATGTTACTTTTATTTTGTTTATACTCCGGCAACTTGAATATTCTCAAATATACGGCTGAAAAACTATTTTTTTTAAAATCTTGCCACCGTGTAATTGTAAAACTTCTAAAAACTGTAACCGCAGTAAACCGAAATCTTGAAACAATCTATTCTTTTCCCAATTAGTTCCCTCTTCAGCTGCAATAAAACTTTAACCAATTTAGCTTGATCTACTCTGGTAACCGAAATAAAGTTTCGGTCCCAAATCTCAGGTTTATACTCTATGGAATCCCATTAAACTATTGTACGGAAAGCATGTAACAAGCAAAATGGTCATTTAACAGCCTAGACCCAGGCAGAGAATAATAAAATCCATCTTAGAAAAACATTCAGATGCCATGAAATCAATATTACCACAAGTATCAATTGATACTAAAACAATTGATTCTAAATCGACGTGTATCTATGATGTATCAATTATTACTTGTATATTTGAGGACACTTGATCACATATCATTCTTAGGTCAATACTGAGAACCTCAGTCAACCGAAAATGGAAATACTAACTTGTTCTCGAGGAATCGTAGTCTGGAGAGCATTGATATATATATATATATATATATATATATATATGCATCAAACGAACAAAATCATTGACAATCTTATTTCAAACAAATTTACTGGATTTCGTGTATATTTTTTAAGTTAACATGAAATGCGTCTTTGGAGATAAGTCGTGTTATGCAAACTGTGTCAGACTAAACATTTCTTTTGACAAAGAATGTTTTTTTTCTAAAACTATATAAAAAAGGAATAAAAACATTGTATTAGTTAGATATTTTTAATTGGATCAGTTTATATAAGTGATACCTTCGTTTAACGTAAGTGTGCCAATGCACAGAAAATTTATACGTGCATTTTCTTTCAAAATAAAACATGATTAACAAAACGGTCCAAAATATTGGTAAAAATTGCATGACTCTGGTATGGTTGTGTGAAAACTGTAATATACCGTCATATGTATAGCTTTTTGATTACAACACAGACCCCTTGAAAACAAGATCTACGTGCTGCATATGTAGGGTATGTCATCTTTCTTCGCGTGGGCAATGCCGACGGTTAAATAAATAAATAAATATTTTTAAAAATAAATTTCCGGAAATTCAAATTTCAGCACTTTCAGTTTAGCTACTGCTATAGCGCACGAGGGCAACGCACACTAACAAACGTATGGGGTATAACAAAACCACAATAAAAATCTATATTCATCAGCGCAATTAAACACACTGAATATTTTTTTGTTAAAAAAGCTATATCGATCAACTCAGAACTATTATCGTGCTATTTGAGATCCTACTAAAGTCAATGGAACTGATAAATATTGGCACTAAAAGATCAAATGATCCACGAATGATCATGCAGATTATATGAATAAGATAAAATCGCTAGCACAGTTTCTCTATCTTGAGCGGAGCATAGAGACATTCAAATCACAATATGGGAGTAAACTAAATGTAATTATTTTAGGAGTTGTGGTGATTTTTTGTTTTTGTTTTTGTTTGTTTGTTTTTTGTTTTGTTTTTTTTGTTTTGTGTTTTTTTTTTGTTTGTTTTTTGTTTGTTTGTTTTTTCTTTTACACGGCGCTGGTACCTGAAGCTACCATGTCTAGACTACTGCGCGACAATGGTACGGATTCGATACATGCCGGACGTGACTTTTTTCCATGTTGAGAACCATCTCTTGTTTTATAGAAACCATTATAGAATATAAAGCATTGTCAGACGCAAACGGCATTCAAACCAACAAAAGAATATAAGTTATGCGATTAGAAAAGCGTTAAGGCACAAAATACAAGGAAGTATAACAAAGATACCTGTGAATACATTAAACACCGTAGGAAAGCAGAAATACTCTAGGAAGGAGTTGGTCTCAATCTGCTAAAATCAGATCTCCACTGTCCCACGTGAAGATCTGATAGCGACCGCTTAGGGTCCATGTTCTGGCGACCTTTGTATTAGCCAATCAAAATGCAGCTTTCAAAAATCTGAAAATGAATCAAATCGCTACGCTATTCAGCCACACTGCTCAGTCTCCCGAACGCGAAGATATAAGACTAGCGATTATGGTAACATGATAGGTCACCAGAACATGAACCCTAAGCAATCGCTGCCAGATCTTCACGTAGGATAGTGCAAATACATCTTGGCATCTACATTGTCAACATCTCAGCTGGTATACGCATATTAATCACGTATGTGTAATGGTGGTTAAATAAATAACACTTAAAATTACTGTCGAAATTTCTACCTCCCCTGTCGCTTGAACTTTATTTTTGAGGATATATACTACAGCTGATAAACTACAGCTGTACCATATGTGGAAACACATCCAATTATAATTTATCCAGAACTGACAAACTCCAGAAAAGAGCCGGCCGAATAATTATCAAACTTCATATTACGACTCCCTGCAGTGTTTTGTTTTCATGTCCACAATGTCTGCCTATATAAAAACGTATTCTTTATTTTAAAGGAATCATGATATATAAATCTCAGAATGATTTTTCTCCAGATTTCATCTCTAAACTAACTGAACAAAGATTATCAAATACTGAGCGTAAATAGAGGATCTCAAATGGGTAGTGATTTAATATTGATTTGTGCGTAAATGTAGAAATTTGTTCTTTAAAAACAAAAAATTAGATAATTCAGTCTAATGGCTGCACAATGTTCTGCGCTTCTTTTTGGACGAATTTTAGTGAATTGTGAAAAGAAAACTATATATTGGTTATAATAATAGTCTTCGTTTTCTGTTAAGCTTTCAAAATGGAACAGTGCTTAAAACAGGTTTGTAAACAATAATGCATTAGGTTTTGAAGACGTAATGAGAAAGCATGCCTTTTCAATGATGACAAGAACATCTTATAATAAGAAATGTATCTAGATATCTTTTTGGAACTGTCATACTCGTTTAAGTTCGCTGATCATAGACAAATGGAACAAAATACTCTTTCAATGTCTTAAACAATTTTATTCTTAACAATGCCGGACACATTATGTACTTGTTGATGTGTCTGTATATTTGCACATAATATGTCTATGTTTTTTTTTATTTAAGATGCTTTTATATTTCTGTTTTAATTTATATGTATAGACTATGCAGTCTGAAATAAAGAATTCTTATCCTATTTTATCTCTTATCAACAGATATGATCATTTTACGGAATTTGTCAACAGATCTTATTAAAATATCGACCTATCGGACCTATTTGGATATACAAATATACATGATCAATGTAAAGAATTATTAACAAATATGATCAGTGTATGGAATTATTAAAAATATGGACAGTGTATTGCTCATCAACAAGTATGATGGTGCATTAGATTTATGAGCAAAGTATTATTCAAATATGATATATTAAATTGATTGCAACACAAATACTGACACTGACTTTTATGTGTAAAATGCTAGAAGCGTTCGAACCAAGGCCAACAGTGACCGTAGTAAATGGATTATACAAACTCACACGAGTTCGACGACTCCCCGTAACGTCTAAAAATAGAGTGACTGAGCCCTGCAATACATGAGAGACGTTTAAATGTGGATACAGTGATATACAGTACCCAAATGTGCTCTTGAACCTACTTTGTTACGCATTATATTTTTCATAAGAACGACTGTATGATATTATTATTATTATTATTATTATTATTATTATTATTATTATTACAATAACCACGTTCGTTGATGAATCTGTCTCCGAGAAGAATAATCACGCTGGATTATAATAACTCGAACATTTATCATAATTAAATAGTACAACATATGATTGCATTCAGCTTGTCTGTTCAGCAATTAAATGCCATTCTTGAAATAAACTATTTTTATCGGAAAGCATAGCATTACTTGGCATAGTTCTAACTTTCTATACAATTTAGAATAAATTTAAATAAACATTCAATATTTTAAACAATTTCATTACATATAATGGATAGCAAGAAATAATAGTTTTCATTTTCACGTATATATTCCGTAAAGGGGACGGATCCCTGACAAGACTCGTTTTTTGTGTGATGATAGAGGGAGAATTTGGACTAT
Source organism: Megalonaias nervosa (assembly GCA_016617855.1). Classification (NCBI taxonomy): domain Eukaryota; kingdom Metazoa; phylum Mollusca; class Bivalvia; order Unionida; family Unionidae; genus Megalonaias; species Megalonaias nervosa. Next base: position 40,132 of record JAECUM010029611.1, read on the forward strand.
AACTAAAATTCGCGTTATCACATCCACGACCAGAGAACACGAGGTGAAACAGGTTTCCCATTGCCGGAACTTTGTGCATGCGTCAGTGAGCGAACAGAAATCAGTGTTTTTAGGTCTCCATCTCTGAAACTTTACACCATCGGCTAACATTGTACGCGGCAACGAAACCCATCCAAATATTCATATATAATGCAATGACATTTACATACTGTTAAGTATATGTAATTAAATTGCTTGTGTGTTAGTTTTAAATTCGTTTTTATTTTAATTTTGTTTCATTACATTTTATTGTAATGATAATTTTCATTGGATTTAAGTCTCTTTTCAGAAAATTGGCTTGACCCGATTAGATTATAAGATTTCTTCAGCACTATGTTTAGCTCACAGTTTTTGTAAACATCGAGTGAAAACGATTGGCTATTGCCAAAGTGTTTTACAATCTACGTGTTAGCTCTGTTGTAAACGGTTTTATTTTTAAATTCATTTCCAGCGTGAAAATTTGATTCTTAGATAGGGCTATTCTAGCTACGTAATAACTGTCTTTTTTTTTTTATTGCGCTGTTCAAGTTAGAAATCACGTAGCCTGTCACGTGAACTACCATGTGATCTAAAATCGAGGCTTAAAACAGCTAATTGGTATTAAATTTATTCAGTCGTATGTTAAACCTTGAGGGCTCAAGAGGTTTTTATTGTTGAAGTCAGATTGTTTTTGAAGTTCATCTGTTTTTTGGAATTTAATAATTTATTCTCTAGAAGACTAAACAAGTGTACTTTATTTATAAAAAGTTCTGGGATAAAGAAATTCAATGGAAATTCATTCTGGAATTCTATACGGAAACATAAACTGTGATTCAATCGAGGATCTGTTACCATCAGTACAGACATCATCTGACGTCATCGCCTCCATATTGGAATTTCAATGAGATTCGAACCAGGATTCAATTAGAACTGTTTAGTGATAGGACTTATATTTTTTCAATCTTAGGATTAAATTTTGGATTATATTCTCAAACCGTAAGTCCCATTTTCTATTGTTTACATTGTTTTCTAGGGAAATAAATTATTTTGTTAAGATATACAAAGCTTGTTGGCTTCACTCTTTTCTCTTGTTACTTTTGTACGAGCCTACACGTAACAATACACACAATTCCGTGACGCTCAGTATGAAACACGGAGCTCAGACAAAGCTCATTAAGCGATAAGAGGTGTAGTTCTTGCCTCAGATTTTGGACTGATATATTCAAAAGCATACACCAATATATTTTAAAATCTTCTATACATGATAAACAATCCCATAAAGAACAACATCAAGGTTGGACATTGAAGATGTCATGAAGTTGATTGTTTTGATTTCATTGTCTCAGTTTAGAATTTATTATCTGACAGCACAAGAGGATACTGCCAATGAAAATAACTGAGGAAATAAATGTGTGGTAAAGAATCTAAGGATGGCTAATACTAGACAAAATATGTAGTAAGTAAATGATGCTAGAGGATCTAAAGCTAGTTTTATTACTACGTTAAAACCCAAACCAAGACATCCAAAAAGGAGTGACAACAATTCATGTTTTTACAAGTACTAGCTCAAAGTCTACCCTATCATTTCCGTTTCTTTAAATGGGAGAACAAATAGCGAGTAGACCACTATCGTATCCAGTGTTACTATATACAGATGACAGAATCGTATCCAGTGTTAACATATACAGTTAACAGAATTCATTTCAGTTCAGAAAGATACACGAAATAAAAAAAATGATCTGTTTAAAGACTTCAAAAATCTCAGAGGTGTTATAAAAGTACAAAATAGCATAAAGATTTTAAACGAGGCAGACGGTAAGTACATCAAATGCATCAGGAAGCGATGCAGATGCTGGTTTATGAGATGCAACAAGAGCAGTCTGATTTATTTTTCAGGAAACGTTTAGTGGGTTTGATGCAAGTTTATTCTTGTGTCTTGCAGATGCTATTAAAGACAAGAATGTATACAGTAAAGGTTTTAAAAAATGACTGTAACCTCAACAATAAGTTAGTTAAATAGCATTAAGATTATAGTGACTAAACCAGTAAGTGATAATGAAATGAGTCTCGACGACTATGGAAGTTACTAAGTGCATCAGATAAAAAAGATGAAAATGAAATTAAGAAATGTTAGTAACACGGGAAGAGAAAATACTGAAGAGGTTCTTTTTTAAAACAAAGACATTTTTAGAAGGGAAAGAAAATCAAGGAGAAAGATGTTTTAGAGGATGCAAAAACAAATACGAAAGAGGAAATTATCTAAATAAAATGAAATAGAAAGTGAAACGTATAGATTAGTATGCTATGCATGTGGAATATGCATTTCTTGTCATGTAAATAGCGTGATTTATGATAGCGAAATTTCATTTAGATGTCCTTCTGATATGAATCAAGTAGGAGAGAAAACAATTAAGCTTTTGGAAAAATAAATGGTGAACTAAACGTCAACAACAAAAATATTATCAATCTGCCAGATCCTGTACATAAATATATACATTTGACGCTACTGAGGGATCGAACATTGATTTTCAGGCGGGTGGGGTTCCAGTCAATTTCTTTTCTTTCGAAAGAGGGGTTTTCTTTTTAATTTTACCACAAGATAATTTATATTTTCACATGATATAACGGATATAATAAGTTTTGTAATTATTTGGCTTCAAGAAAAGGTTTTCCGGAAAGTTAAAATCTCTTATAAAACCCAAAGTTAAGTGGTTGGTCATCAACAGAGCCTATGTGGTCATCAGCGAGTTAACACACAAACATGTAAGACCTTGGATCAAAACAATCTAACCTTTACCCAAATATAGACAGAAAAGTAGATACGAAATACAAAAACATAGAACACAGCTCAAATGAAAAAGTAATTAAATTATAAAATCTTCAGAAGTAAATGGGCAGACTACCCAATATTGACAAGGAGGAAATAAACAAGTGTCAGAATATTTCAATACTTTAAGATATCACCTTTAACAATTACAGAAAGAACCAAACGATGAAGAGACTAAAAGCTAGTTGATGACTTTAAAGCTGGTAGAAGATAAATTGACCGTCAATGCTAATATTTTGTTACAGTTGCACAAAAATGAATAATCTAGCAGAGATAGCCATCCAGTATAGAAGGAAAATAAAATAACTGTAATGTGAGTGAACCTATAATAAGGCCTATCAGAAAGAACTGCGATTTATCTATTACTGACTTAAGTGACAATAATAAATCACTGAAAGATCAAACCTAAGTAACTTCCAAAGATGGACGCAATGCTAAAATGAAACAAAAAACAGATACTAAGTTACAAATTGATCGAGAACTTATAAGGTATTGTATAAGGAAGTACTGATGAATTGGTTAATGCAGATGAACGATTAAGACAAGATTTAAATTTTATGGAGCAAACATTCAACATGGCAAAAAATGCTTGTAAAGCAAACACAAATAATATGGTGCAACCTTTACTAGTATTGATACAGAACTTTAGCATTAAGTGAAAGAATCGACAGAAATCGAAGGAAGAATACAAACATCTTCAACTGAATTAAACACGAATATGTGCATAAAGAGCTTATAATAAATTCTTCATTTGACGGAATTATAAACATGGTCAATGGACTGGTTGAAAAAACAACTTGGTTCATAGTACTTTAAGATTTTTGCAATATCATTGTATTAAAATAACTTGCAGAATGACCGAGGAAAATATTTATACTAAATATAATTGGGTATTATTTTTGTTAAATCTTTTTTTTTATCTAAAATTATTCACTGGCTTCACAACACTTCAACCAATAGCAAGTAGCTGTTTCTTACAGGTTTAACTATGCTTCATTAGGTTTTATTGAATAGCAGTTGCGCACAATAGATAACCCAGAGTATGCAGTCATTCAAATAAAGATAAAGGCTGACATACAAAGGAAAATCAAAGAGAGTCTGAGTAGAAATGACAGAAAAATGGCATATCAGCTGGTGAACGATCTCACAACCCATAACAAGGGAAAACTACCACAATCCAAGACAAATCGGGAAAATGCCTCACAGAAGATCAAGAGATCCTCAAGCGATGGACAGAATACTGCTCAGAATTGTACAATCATAAGACCCAAGGAGATCCAGCAGTACTAAATTGCCCTCAGGCAGAAGAAATTGATGACAATCCCGTTCTTCGTGAAGAAGTAGAAATTGCAGTTAGGTCACTAAGGAAAGGAAAGTCACCCGGCATTGCCAACATACTAGCAGAGCTCATTCAAGCAAGAAGAGAAGAGATCGTCACAGTCCTAACAACAATCTGCAACAAGATATGGCAGACAGGAAACTGACCCACCACATGGACTCAATCCTTGGTCATCGTGCTCCTCAAGAAAGGAAACCTAAAGCTGTGCCAAAACTACAGAATCATCAGTTTGATCAGTCACTCGAGCAAAGTCATGTTGAAGATAATTCTCAACAGACCAAAAGTCTCAAGCAGTGAAAATTATTGCTGAAGAACAGGCAGGCTTCCGAGAAGGAAGGAGCACCACAGAACAAATCTTCAATCTCAGACTCCTTTGCGAGAAATACTTTCAGCATCAGCAGAATCTATACCACGTATTTGTAGATTTCAAAAAGGCCTTTGATAGGGTATGGCATGCAGCCTTATGGGAAACTGTGAGGAAGTACAACATCAGCTCAAACCTGGTGCAGGTTGTTGAGCACCTCTACGATAAAGCCACCAGTGCAGTCCTCATCAATGGCAGCAGAGAAAATTGGTTTCAAACAACAGTAGGAGTCAGACAGGGATGTATACTGTCACCTACACTCTTCAACATTTTCCTGGAAAGGATCATGGAGGATGCCTTGCATGACCACAAGGGCACTGTCAGCATCGGAGGAAGGACAATCACAAACCTTCGCTTCGCAGATGATATTGATGGTTTAGCAGAAGAAGAAAAAGAACTAGCTGACTTGGTTGAACGCGTCAACACAACCTCCACAGCATACGGTATGGAGATTAGCGCCGAAAAATATAAACTGATGACAAACAACACCAATGGCATCAGTACAGAAACAAAGGTCAGTAGACAGAAGCTGGAAAGAGTCAAAAGCTTTAAGTACTTGGGATCAATTATCACAGATGAGGGCTCCAAACCAGAACTACTTTGCTGGATTGCCCAGACAAGAGCAGCAATAACAAGGTTGAGACCAAT
>JAECUM010029612.1:0-39909 GCA_016617855.1 Megalonaias nervosa
TGTGTGTGTGTGTGTGTGTGTGTGTGTGCATCCATGTGTGTGTGAGATGGGTAGTGACAGATTGCACTATCTATATTTGTACCACTGACCCACCCACTCTCTGTGTGTGTGTGTGTGTGTGTGTGTGTGTGTGTGTGTGTGTGTGTGTGTGTGTGTGTGTGTCCATGAGTGTGAGAGGGATAGTGACTGACTGCACTATCTATATTTGTACATGATATTCACAGGGCACTGAGATAAGATTAATTCCATTACCACTGTTAAAAAAGTATTTATCATCCTTTTTTATTATTATTGTTATTATATGGGACCAACCTTAAAGCATACAGTAATATGCCAAAGATTAATACAGCAAACTCATGTAGAAGATATATAGGACTGTAAAAACTTTAACACTGACCGTTGACAATACTGATAAAGATTATGAAGTTGCTGCCAGATAGATGAAACCTATGTCTCACAACTCAATGAATGAACAACACTGGTCAGTCAAATGCACAGGACCAGCCTTTAGGATACCTATGTCTCACAACTCACTGATGGACATCATTGGTCAGTTACATGCACAAGACCAGCCTTTAGGATTCCTATGTCTCCCAACTCACTTAATGGACAACACTGGTCAGTCAAATGCACAGGACCAGCCTTTAGCATACCTATGTCTCACCACTCAATGGACAGAAAACAATCCTCAGTCAAACACATATAGCCAGGCACAGAGATACCTATGTCTGACCATTCCTACGTAGAAACCAACCCTCAATTATATGCAGTGGGAAAATCTCCGAGATACCTATGTCATACCATTTATTAGACAAACAATGATCCTCAGTCAAATGCATAGGGCCAATGTCATGGATATCTATGTCACACCATTCACTAGAGAGACAAAAATTCTCAGTAAATGCAGTGGCTCAGTCTTAGGGTTGCCTATGTCTCACCATTCCTATACAGAAACCAATCCTCAGTCAAACACATACGGCCAATCTCTGAGATACCTATGTCTCACCATTCCTAGACAGTAACCAAGCCACAGTTATTTGCATTCGGCCAAGCTCAGGGATACTTATTTCTCACCATTCATTAGACAACAATCCTCAGTCAAATGCAGAGGGCCAGTGTCCGAGATATCTGTCTCACCATCACTAGACAGAAAACAATCCTCAGTCAAATGCAGAGGGTCAGTGTCAGGGATATGTCTCACCATTCACTAAACAGACAACAATTCTCAGTCATATGCCTAAGGCCAGCATCAGGTATACAGGTTTGTTACGGTTCCAAATGCCTGCATAGGTCAACTGTAGTGGGTTATCTAGAACCACAGTTCATGGGATAATGTATTAATATAAACGATTATGATAATTTGTTTGAAGTCTCACATACCTGATCAGATCAGGCTGGACACTCAGCTTGTGTAGAACCTCCAGTGCTAAACACCGCTGCCACACTGGCTTTTCTGGTTCCAAAAATTTCACCAGAAGGGACAGGAAAATTTCACACTCAGTCATCTACAAAACAACACAAAATGTGTTATGAAAGCACAGAACAACTATGCATATGTTCATGGTTTATTTGCATTAATACAAGAATACCAGAAATTCAATTTATGTACCCCAGTACCCACTCATTATAATGTTGTCCATGCAAGCCATAGAGTATTACCTTATAATGAGATTGCTTATAATGAAATACATTATGCACAAAATTTCACTGCTAGATAATGAAATGGGATCCATGAACATACTTGCCTTATATCAGGAACCATGTTATAATGATGAGCCTTGTATTGAGACTGCTTTACATTGAAGAACATGATGCATATAATTTTACTGAACATGATGAAACAGTATCCATGACCATACTTGTCTTATATCAGGAACCGTGTTATAATGATGAGCCTTGTAGTGAGACTGCCTTACACTGAAGTATATGATGCATATAACTTTACTGAACATGATGAAATAGTATCCATGACCATACTTGTCTTATATCAGGAACCATGTTATAATGATGAGCCTTGTAGTGAGACTGCCTTACACTGATGTACATGATGTATCTAATTTTACTGAACATGATTTAACAGTATCCATGACCATACTTGTCTTATATCAGGAACCATGTTAAAATGATGAGCCTTGTAGTGAGATTGCCTTACATTGAAGTACATGATGCATATAATTTTACTGAACATGATGAAACAGTATCTATGACAATACTTGTCTTATATCAGGAACCGTGTTATAATGATGAGCCTTGTAGTGAGACTGCCTTACACTGAAGCACATGATGCATATAATTTTACTGAACATGATGAAACAGTCTCCATGAACATACTTGCCTTATAACAGGAATGTTTCATAAAGATGGGCATTACAGTGGGGTAGTACTTTATTAATTAGAACAGCTGATTAATATTATGCACTGCTTATCTACTGAATTACTGTAGTTATGTTGCTGGTCTAAATTAAATCTATTTCTGCACCAGTGTCACACTATTCTTCCATATACTCAGTGAAGTAGTTGAGTACTTGCCCCAGCTCCAAAATGTCTTCTTAGTAAAACTTCAGCCAATGAAGTTTCACAGAAAATACAGTGCATGAAACCATTCAAAGCAATAGTGTGTCTGTACTCTGAAGGTTACCTAATACGATGTACAAAGTATGTACGATATTAACTGTAGAAGTACTTACCAGAAGACTGTAATAGTTCTGAATCAAGGTACCAACAATCCTCAGAAGGCGTACAACTATTGGGAAAAATGGCTTTTCTGCAGGCGTAGGTGATGCTGGAGTTGGTTGTCCTTGGCGATACTTTAGACTGGGTGAAAATAATTTGATCACAAGTGGACACACTCTTTCCTTCAGTAGAAAACTGAATTCTTTGTGCTGAAAAGAAGCAGTTTTAGAATTAAGATATTTGCAACCTTATGTATGCAGAATAAAAAACTACTTACACAGCGAGTATTTATTCTTCTGAAAAAGAACAAATGTTGCAGTTGATAAAATGTTTCTTTTCAACTAATGGGGTAGAATACACAACACTGAATTTAGGAATGCCACGTCTTGTTTTTGTTGATGTATACAGTTGAAACTTGATGGTTCGAAACTAAGAGCAGACACCTATGATAACTCTGTCTTTGAAGTCCAAGCAGAATTTTTATTGTTTATATAGACAAGGGTTTCGTGGAATACTGTCTTGCCTTTATGGTTTAAGTTTAATGTCTATCTGAATTCCTCTTTTAATGGCAAATAAATGTATGTATACTTACAGGGTGGGGCTATGAACAGTGGGGCTATGAACAGTTTCTAAATTATTACACACTGGCAAATCCCAAAGGGGTAGTAAGAGACCCAGCATGATGTCCCACCCAGTCACATTATCCTGAAACCAGGCCAACCAGTCCTAACACTAACCTCTTGATGCTGAGCGCCAAGCGAGGCAGGGTTACAAACAGTATCTAAGTTTTATATATATATATATATATATATATATATATATATATATATATATATATATATATATATATACACACACACACACACATTGTTATGGGATGGTGATCTCCATGGTTTCTGTAGCTTCTGTTAGGTCAGTGATTCTTACCAGGGTTTTCTCGGATTCTTCCAGCACCATTTATACTGGCTACCATGTATAGCCTATCTTGTGCTGAAAAATGGCATCAAACCCTACAACAACAACAACTCCATGGTTTCCAAGTTATGGGCTGAGATTTATGCGGTAAGAACTGACACAAAGTTAATGGTCTGCTTATACAATATTCCTAAGATTAATCCATATATAGATGCCAGCATCATAGCAAATGTGCCTTGAATTCTATCAAACTCTGTAGACATGCATCTTCAGAGTAAAATATCTTTCATAGATAATACTTACCAGATCACAATACATTACAAGTAGATCCATTACCTCACAAAATCCAGGCCTCCCAAGCAAACAAATATGTTAGGCGCATCTTTTGACTAGCTTAAGAAACAGAAGTGCTAAAATGCATAGATGCCAACCAAGGGAGATGTATATGCTAACTTTTGCTAATATAAGTGGCAAAGAAGCATAATCTGCACATGAAAATTATAATCTATATATTACTATTACTAACATTAGTACCCCTACTTTGTTGCCGTTGCAACATTGTAGCTAATATATTATATGCCATATATGTAGTATACTGTATGAAAAATGTCTTTTATTTTTCCTTCTAACCTGGATCTGCAGGTCAAAATACTTGGCACAAATGGGAAAAATCCATGTGGATTAGAAACAGAATACAAACATAAAAACATACTGAAAAATTTATTTATCTTCACAACTCACTTTAACTAGTCTACATGTCAATTAATTTTCCTGAATAATCGTTAAGCCTACAGATTCTGTCCTCAATCTGATTACTGTATTGCATCACTCTCATATTCTTCTTTACAAACTTCAAAAGCGGTGTTGATTTTTCATTTTCCTAGTTGGATATGTTTTGAAGTTTAAAAAGACCCATCTGCTCCAAGAATTTTCATCCACAAGTCAACCTGTAAAAAGTCCACTTCGTGTAATATCTGGCACCATTTCTTTAAAAGTACAGACTGGTCTGCTACCTAAATTCATTATCAATATAATAAATCCATGAGGCAAAGAAGTTTCAAATTAAAGAAACCAGTCTGTTTTCTTGGAAATGGGTCATGTAGTAACTATAAATAGAAAACTGGGAAAGTACATGAAGCTCTATGATGGACATATTAGCTCTTACACTATTTTTATGCAGCAGACTTTCTTTTTAGAATATTCTCCATTTTTTATAAAGAGTGGAATTAAAGAGATGAGAATATAAATTACACATACAACTTTCATTGATTTATTTTTATTTATTTATTAACATACCAGGAAAGTGCAATCCATATAAAGGCGAGCATAAGACATAATTCAGTGAAAAAAAGCATAATGATTATGCCAAAAGCGTAATGGTGGACATGTATGTAAAATGTTGACTGCTTCCCAAAATATAAGTCAGATGGGTGGTCTCCCCTTGGACAGTAGGCTTGGTATTTAACTCCTCAGTTGCTACTGGAGCAGATGTGCACACTCTTCCAGGAATGTAACTGCAGGGAGGACCTGGAAGGGTGTGCCAATAATGTTTGGGTGAGTATGTGTCAAAGAAATGTTTCACAAAAAAAATTATTTTCTACTTCAAATATGTTATCCAGTCATAATATGTCAGAAGAATTGACTCTGTCTCCAGACTCCTAACTCAAAAGAAACATCTAGAGTTGGGTGAGATACATGATAGAGTTTGCATATGGTGTAGGCTTGGATGTGGATGGATAAAAAAATCTGTAGTCCTGCAAATCCAGCAAAGCTGCAAAACTACTTAGGAAAACAGCCTGTTATGCTACTTATACTAATTGCACCTGGTAAATCTGAGCCCTTTGAGTTGAAAGGTCTCTGAAGTAGAAGCAAGAGAATGTCTAGGCATTTACCTGAGTATTGCCAAATGGTATCAAGCAGGTACTGGCTGTACAGAAATAAGGACTTGCCATAGCAGGTACTGGATCATGACCAAGCCAGTATGAGTGATTGACCTGTCTGGTATAATTTCCTGTGAATTCTAATACCAATTATGCTAGGTATCCATTATGGAGCTGGGCTGGACAAATCATGACCAGATGTTGGACAATGTATTTTGGAGGACTGAGTTTACTTGAAAGACATATCACCTTACCTGGTCCTAGCAGTAGATGGCATTGGTCAAGTGTGTGCCAGAGCTTGAGATGTGGTCTGGTGACCCAACTGATATATGGTGTTTAAGTCCAGTACTGGATATCAAAGGAATGATCACAATAGACAGTACCAGAATCTGTATGCAGTGTTGGAATGTCGAGGAATGAAACAGGAGGGCTACTGTACCACAAGAGTACTGGCTTGGTAGTCTATGACATGATGGAATATAATGGCTGTGGCACTGTGGATTGGGTACACAGGGAACATTAATCACAGTACACAGTCCTGGAGGTTGAAAAATATATCTAGGCTGTACCAGAGCTGTGTGGTCCACAGTGTTCATGCTTGGTACCAAAGTCTATTACTGGCTATCATGGGAAAGATCACCATAGCCATAACTGTAGTTCGTCTTGCGATGACTGCATGTTACTGGTCCAGCTGGACCACCATACTATGTAAGCATGGGCCATAAAGATCTGCTCTGTTTGCATTGATGAGGGCGGAGGGCGGGGGGGGGGGGGGGCTGAAAATGCATTAGAATCTAATAATCGCTTGGATTGCTGAACTTTTCTCTCAACAGGTGTGCCTTCTGCCTTCAGTATTCATATGAAAGGAAGGTGTCAATGGAGTCAGCAGCTCCAGCAATGCTGATCACATAGACATCATTGATTGTGCACTTCTGTGCTCTCTTTTTCACCCAAGTTAGTTGTCACGCATCCTCAGATTAGCATGAGTACAGATCAAATATATGGCCAAATTGCATCAAGCATTATACAGAACTTACTGCATAGCAGACACGATCAAAGAAAAAAAAATGTACAAAGAAAAATTACATGCATAACCTTAACAACATGTAATTAACTAACAATTACTTTACAGAATTCATCAACATGAATGAATAATGAGCTGAACTGAAAGTACTACAGACCACTGAGCACAGCATTCAAAAAATATTTTGGTTGTGGGTTTAACACCATTTTTCTGCACATGATAGGCTATCTATAGCAGCCAGAATAACTGGTGCAGGAAGAACCCAGGAAAACCCAGGAAAAAAAGACACCGACCCATCAGACTACTGGCAAGCTTTCTGACATACCCACAATGGTCAAGCCCAAGACTTGAATCCACGCAGACTAAGGTGTGATGGCAGTGATCAGTAAAGCCAAGCAATTAAAACCATTTGGTCACTCAAGGACCTGGTATTCAAAAGATAAAAACATGTTAAAGTTAGTGCAAAATATTCATCCAGGATGAAGATAATGATAAACAGAATGTAGTATGCTTATCTGGTGGAAGAAAATTCCAATGAATCACTCAACTGATGAAAAGGCACAAGTGAAATCAGAATTTGCAGGTCCTTGAGAAAGAGTCAGCTTACAAGCACAAATTTAAGTAGTCACTGACAGATGGTTGGATTTTGCTGCCAATCCCTCTAAGGGGAAACCACTCTTGTCTGGCTCTACTTTGGAAAGTTAATGACTTGTGAGCATATGACTAAGGATGCATTATGATCTGGCAACACAAAAGAAGTTAGAGAATGACCTTTGACCTGCTCCACCTCTCTCCCGTCTAATGGCAGTATTGGGATTTGTTGTTGTTGTTGTTATAGGGTTTAACGCCATTTTTCAGCACAAGATAGGCTATACATGGCGGCCAGTATTAATGGTGGAGGAAGAACCCTGGAAAATCCTGGAAGAACCACCGACCCACCCAGAAGCTACTGGCAGGCTTTCTCACGTACCCACGTTAGCCGAGCCTGGACTCGAACTCACGCAGACAGAGGTGAGATGGCAGTGATCCGTAACGGTCAGCGCTTTAGACCACTCGGCCACTCGGGGCCCCAGTATTGGGATTACAAACTTGCAAAAACACATTAACACTAACACCAATGGACATCATGATCACTATGTCTTGCAATTTTCTTCACACAAAAATTACTGGGTGGCTCCAACAGATCTCCCTCAAACACTTTTAAGTGTTTTTGTGATTCCTTGCCTTGACAAGGGACAGCATTTATTTTTCAAGTTGCAAAGCACAACTGATCATGCCATGACAACAATAATGATCCATTACCTAGAAGCCATGTTTACAACAACAAATTATTTAGTGTAACAAATATATAAAGTCAACGTGTCTGCTTCCTGTATTGAATAACTGATCAAAAAGTGTTCTAAAAGCTGAAATGATTTAAACTGACCAAAAAGTGCACTCAGACCTGAAATTATTTTAACTGAACCTTTGATAGACCATGTTTTGACAGCATCAATAATCTATTCTAGCCAATAGATGGATGAATGGGAGGGTGGATGGATTTGGTATTATGGCACATTAGCTTAATCCTAGCTATATAGTGCCATTTAAAAGTTAAGTTCCAGAAATATTAAAACAAAAACTGAAGAAACAAAATCACAAAATCTGAAGGATAAAAAAAGTCCACGATTTGTTCTGGTGGTACATCATGAGAAAATTTCTTAACTAAATTCACATAAAAAACATTTATGTCTCATTGGGTGGAAGTCAATACTCTCAACAAGAATGTGTTCCAAATAAAGTGAATACTGGCAAGGTATGCACCCTGGTCAAGGTTCATCTATCCAGAAAGTATGCACTCTGGTCAAGTTCATCAATCCAGAAGATATGCACTCTGGTCAAGGTTAATCCATCCAAATGTATCTACTCTGCTCATCCATCCAGACAGTATGCACACAGGTCAATGTTCATCAATCCTGAAGTTATGCACTCTGGTCAAGGTTCATCCTTCGTGAAGGTATGCACTCTGGTCAAGTTTCATGAATCCAAAGGTATGCACTCTGGTCAAGGTTCATCAATCCAAAGTTATGCACTCTGGTCAAGGTTCATCCTTCCTGAAAGTATGCACTCTGGTCAAGGTTCAGCCATCCAGAAAATATGCACTCTGACCAAGGTACATCCATCCAAAAAGAATGCACTTTGGTCAAGATTCATCCATCCAGAATGTATGCACTCTGGTCAATGTTCATCCATCCAGATGGTATGCTCTCTGGTCAAGGTTCATCAATCCTGAAGGTATACACTCTGGTCAAGGTTCATCCACTGACAAGGTATGCACTTTGGTCAAGGTTCATCCATCCAGAAGGTGTGCACTATGGTCAAGGTTCATCCATCCACAAGGTATGCATGGGTCAGGCATGTGTATTTCACACACAGCACAACACCACATTGGTCTTAGTTCTATATTGGGGATGCCACTTTGAAGTTTAGAATCTTATCTGTGGAGTGTTCATTGCCAAACATATAAAACATATCAATTCACATAATATTTTATGTCACTGTATGCAAAATATCATTCAGAAATGGCTGACTGCTAATTATGCTTTATCTGCCCTCACGTCATCCTAATGACTAGCCAGCCAACATTACAGAATGATTTTCCCGATTTTATGAGCAAATCATGTTTCTATAAGATTTGGGATATCACTGAACTTTTCAAATTTAAGATGTTGAAGACTCTCAGTATGAAAATGGAATCAGAAAAGATGAAAATTATTTTCTGAGAGGCTTTGATATGGTTCAAAGATCTGAGTATTGCTGCAGTCTCTATGGTATCAATAAGGCTGTATTTGGTAAATGGCCCGGGATGGTGCCATGATGTGCTGCAACAGCAACTACAAACTTCTCTCTGTCTGGTAGAGGACATTTTGAATGGACAAAGATTATATATTATTCTGGGGGTTCGAATACCAGATGGTGCTTTGGAAAGGGTATTACAGTACTGGCAGGACTGACTTTTTGCTGCTTCCAGAGGAGGAAAATCCTGTATACCAAAAGGTATCTTGTTTACTAAAACCACCAATCACTAAAACTAACATTAGAGTAGAGCCTGAATGATGTAACATATGTTACATACAAATATGATAAAACACTATGTAATTATGCAATTTTTCAAATTTGTCTTGCTCACAATATCCACCTGAATAAATAATAAAGTCTACAATTACAGTTTTTAACTTCAGTACCTGTGCAAATATGGAGGGGAATGCTGTCAGTACAGCCTCCAGAAGTTCTAAGCCAAAAGTCCTTGTCATTTCAGTCATGCCAACAAGCCAGAAAGGCTGGTCTGCATTCACCAGCTGGCACAAATCCTAAATGATACAAAAAAAGAAGACATAAAGTGAGATAAAATCTGATCTTAACATAAAATTTTGCAACTTAGAAGTAAAATATATCAGATGAAAAATTATTCAACCTTCCACCATGCAATGCAGAAAGTCATGAGAAGGGTACAACAAGATGGCAAACTGATTCCTAATTTACAACAGTTATGTCTGTAGTAATTCTCTTTGATTCCTTCATGAAGTGTGAAATGTTTATAAATGCCAAGTGACAAAATGATATTAAAGTTGTTCCTAATCATTTTGCACTTCCTACACTAGATATACATGAATCCTTTTCCTACATAGATTTTGGCCCTTCATATTAGTCTGGTTCCCAATCCTTACCTACCAATATACAGCGTAACGGGTTAGATGGTTAGCCAGACCACTGTACTACAGTCTAGTTCCCATTCCATAACTAATTATATATTTAGTGGAGAGGGTTATATGGTTAGCCAGACCACTATACTACAGTCTGGTTCCCAATCCTTACCTAATTATATATTTAGTGGAGAGGGTTAGATGGTTAGCCAGACCACTGTACTACAGTCTGGTTCCCAATCCTTACCTAATTATATATTTAGTGGAAAAGGTTAGATGGTTAGCCAGACCACTGTACTACAGTCTGGTTCCCAATCCTTATCCTAGGAAAACTGGTTCTGTAGAATATAAGGAATATCATGTTATCATGCTTAAGGAGCCAGATCAGCCTGCATAAAACTGCTCAAGTTTTGCCATTACTGCCACAAGAAACAACTTTTACCAACCAATAAACTAAATTTCACTAAATACCTCACTCTGTGTCAGTGATCAATAGTAAGTGAATATTGTTCTGTTATATCCACAGACTTGTACTTGTCTGTATTATCATGCTGACAAGCCATTTCAGATAAAAACCAGAGTCAAGACTTTTTATCTTGAAAATGATGTCCAAGTGTTGTCTGTCAACTTGTTTACTGAAACAGAACTAAATATGAACTATGGTCGAATTTTCTTATGCGTAAGTCACTGTGTTCATATGCTTAGTAAAGCACAAAAATGTAAGCAGAGACTTTTGAGTTGACCTCAGAGGTCAAATAAGTCCAATTTTGAAACTTATCCAAAACAGTACAAACATGTACTTATTCAGAACCAATGACATATTGCAAGTGTTTTAGAGTAAACCTCATCTCAATGCCACTTTTCTTCAAAAGTAGTAGTAACAAGATTTTTAAGATGGTCAATAAGGCTGTCATGCTGGAGGGCAGATCAGCATTATTTCATTCAGGAACATCTACATGTTTATATTGTGTATAAGTAAAAACAGTATGCTCAAATGACCATCAGAAGAAGTAGCCATAAAATGATTTTCAAGATGGCTAGCAAGGCTGCCATTTTTGGAGATTAAAAATCTGCATCATTTTAATATAGGACTTACCATATACTGCAAAAACTACAGTAACAACCTCACACTGATACAATTATCCACTCAGGAGACATGGGCTTTACAACATTGTTGTTGTTGTTGTTGTTATAGGGTTTAATGCCATTTTTCAGCATAAGATAGGCTATACATGGCAGCCAGTATAAATGGTGGAGGAAGAACCCTGGAAAACCCCGGAAAGAACCACCAACCCACAAGAAGCAACTGGCAAGCTTTCTCACATACCCACATTGGCCGAACCCAAGACTCGAATCCATGCTGACAGAGGTAAGATGGCAGTGATCCATAACGGTGAGTGCTTTAGACCACTCGGCCTCTCAGAGGCCCCCAACATTGTCATGATTGCCAGTTGTGGCATTATTAAAACTCATATAACCATCATTTTCATTCAGGTCCAACTATTTATTGCAAGAAGCATTTAAGTGGATGCTCCAAGTCAATACTAACATATGTCCATACAGAAAAGCCACAACAAGATTTTAAAGATGGTGAATAAGGCAACTATTATCTCAGGCAAAATTATTCATATTTTCATTTTTAAACAAATGCATATTATCAAAAAATGTTTCAGTGTAAACAAATGTAAAAACAACCACCCATTCAGGTGGTTGTTGTTGTTGTTGTTGTTGTTGTAGGGTTTAACACCATTTTTCAGCAAAACATAGGCTATACACGGCGGCCAGTATAACTTATGGAGGAAGAACCCGGGAAAACCCTGGGAAGAACCACCAACCCACGAGAAGCTACTGGCAGGCTTTCTCACGTACCCACATTAGCCGAGCCTGAGACTCGAACCCACAAAGACAGAGGTGAGATGGCAGTGAACCAGAATGGTGAGTGCTTTAGACCACTCAGCCACTCAGGGCCCCTCCCATTCAAGTGGAGTAACAACATGATTTCCAAGATGACTTCCAATGTGGTCAGATCGAAATAATTCTTAAAAAGAACAAACTACTTAAAGAAGTATTTACTTGAAAACTCAATGATGACATGACATCCATAACATTGATAAGCTTAAGAGATGGCAGCCATGGTGACAATCTTGGAGATCAGACTGGTACCATTTTCCTTTAGGACCAACTATGTATAATAAAATGTGTTTTCGTGAAAACTTAATGTCAACATTACCATCCATAGCAATGATAAGCTTCAAAGATGGCAGCCATAGTAACCATCTTGGAGATTAGACTGGTACCATTTTCTTTTAGAACCAACTATGTATCATAAAATGTGTGTTCATGAAAACCCAATGTCTATATGATCATCAATTCTGAAGGAGTAGCGTCAAAAAGATTTTCAAGATGGCACCATGATGGTCATGCTGGAGGTCAAATAAAACATTACTGTTTTCATTTACAACCAACCAGATATAACAAGTCTGTTAGTGACAATCTTATGTCCACACGACCAGTCATTCACAAGTAATAAAGATAAGGTTTTCAGAGTGTCTACAATGATATCAGATTGGTACCAGTTTCATTTAGGAACATCTACTCATCAGGAAAGTCTTTAAATCAAACCTGCAATGTTAATGCAAGCAACTGTAATAAAAGGTTTTCATACTGGTAGTCATGGTGGTCATATTGGATGACCAAGGGACACCATTTTTATTCAGGACCAATTAGAGCGGACATAATGAAACTGTGCCAACAGTGGTAACAAATGCTAATGGATAACAGACAACAGACATAGAACACTGCATTTTTACTTTATATAACTTTAATATGAAGTAAGTGTCATTTTTAACTCTTAGTCTCTTACCTGAAACAAGAGGTATGCATCCCCAGCACAGGGCTGGAGTGATCTGGGTGGAACTTTACTGCCTGTTTTCAACTCTTCCAATGATATTTCCTCCACTAAGGCTGTAATGAACAAACAGTGTATCAGTCTAGTCCAATGTACAAACAAACTGGCTAAAACACTTTCCCATACTTATTTACCACATATACTTGCTTATAAGACAAGTACAACTGCAAGCTGCATAGACACAGAACTGCCATCCCATAATATGCCAGCAGATCTGGGTCTGTACAGCTTGTTAGGAGTAATCAGTAGAACAAACAGCACAGACCCTGATCTGCAGGCCCATTATGCTATGGCAGATCAGGATCTTTGTTTTTTGTAATTTGACCCGACTTATAAGTGAATACATATGGAATGCATCATGCAAACCCAACTATTTAAAATACAGACTCAGCCCCAACATCTTATAATGTGCATACAGACCTATTTATGGGTGTATGCCAGCAATGTAGACCTTATCCCCAACATCCTATAATGTGCATACAGACCCATTTATGGGTGTATGCCAGCATCCTATAATGTGCATACAGACCTATTTATGGGTGTATGCCAGCATCCTATAATGTGCATACAGACCTATTTATGGGTGTATGCCAGCATCCTATAATGTGAATACAGACCTATTTATGGGTGTATGCCAGCATCCTATAATGTGCATACAGACCTATTTATGGGTGTATGCCAGCATCCTATAATGTGCATACAGACCTATTTATGGGTGTATGCCAGCATCCTATAATGTGCAAACAGACCTATTTATGAATGTATGCCAGCAATGTAGACCTTATCCCTAACATCCTATAATGTGCATACAGACCTATTTATGGGTGTATGCCAGCAATGTAAACCTTATCCCCAACATCCTATAATGTGCATACAGACCTATTTATGGGTGTATGCCAGCAATGTGCATACAGACCTATTTATGGGTGTATGCCAGCAATGTAGACCTTATCTACCTGCTTATGAAGCTACTGCAAATCTGCATCTACAAAATTCATAATTGGCTCAGCATCATGCGCAAACTATGGCCATGTTTCTTTTCTAACAATGAATGCTTAATAAGTGTATTTAATAAACAGTGTAATAACAGCTACAAATAAATGACAAGAGTTACATAAAACATGATCTACTGCCAGAAACTTAGGAAGCATGTATCTGTATAAAAATAATGACATCAATTTGTTTAAAAATCTGAACATATTCACTGCCTCTTCTCCACCCTTGCTTCCAGAAATATAATGCCTATATCTAGGGCTGGTACAATTAATTAATTTATTTATTTATATATCTGTTAAAATTAAGCATCAATACAAACATTAAGAAATAACCATATTAGTAAAACATCTACTATCATGAAAAAAGCAAGGAATCTTCACATGACAAAAGTAACCTGCAACTGATTTTTCTCTGAACCAAAATAGAGCAGGAAATTTCATTCAGTTCTGGCCTGGTACTAAACTTCCATTTCAGTGTCTGTTTCAGAGCTGACCTATCAGTCATTGTGGATATGTACAGTAAAAGTTTTCAAACTGTCTGATACACATAATAAATTATTAAACTAAATTGTACCATTTGTGAGAAACATGAGTGAAGCTTTCATGTGATTTAGAGCTGTCTGTTTGACTGTAATGCAGATGAATATAAATGGGATCTGCCCACCCATACCTCTCTTAGAAAAAATATTATGATTATCTAAAGTCAAGTGGTGTCAAATTGTGGCTTGCAATGTAGGATAGTGTTGTACAGAGTAGGATAGTAAGGTGCAGTGTAGGATTGTGTAATGCAGTGTAGGATAATGTGGTGCAATGTAGGATAGTGTAGTGCACCTTAAGATAGTGTAGTGCAATGTTAGGTTAGTGTGGTACAGTGTAGGATTGTGTAGTGCATTGTAGGATAGTGTTGCATTGTAGGATAATGTAGTGCAATGTTGGACAGTGTAGCGCAACGAGATGTGTGGTGCAGGGTGCATGCCCACCAATTCAATGCTCTATGGCATCCTTTATCTGTTCTCCTCAAACACTGTCAAAAATCAATTTTTTATTAACAAAATTAGACTGACCACTGATACCAATTTTGGGTCCAATTTGCCAGCCATACTTATATCTCACGATTTGCAGTAGAGACAAAAATGATGAACACAGAAAACAGTGAAGTGGTGCCTATATGTGTTTTCTGTTGATTAGTATGCAAGCCATGTGTTAAACAGTTAAAGCGACAGTGAAGTCTAAAAATAAACATAATACAATAAAAAGGACACATCAACATAAACAAAAATAAAAATCTAATCATAATCAGACAAATAATTGAAAAGTTGTAAGGTTTTAAATAATTATGAGGGGACATGTCTAATCGGAAACTAATTATCTTTTCCTGATTTGGATGATAGCACAGACAAGAAAAAACAATCAAAAATAATTCTACTATTCTTTAACAGTACTTAAAATCTTTTGTTTCATTTTTTTTCAATACAACAGATCTAAATTACCATTCAACTTTGGAAAAACACAACTGTGAATGAGCAGGAATAAAACAAACTACATTAAAACCTGTTATGAGAGACCGCTCCTTCTGCCAACAAAAAGCGGTCTATCAAGACAGGTGGTCTCTCATAGCAGGTTTGTACAAAAAGACCAGTTTCCAAGGTCCAGTTTCAGAACAATTTAAAGAAAAATAACCACAATCACTGTACATATATTCTATTCTTTATCTATAGTTTTTGCCAAAATATTGTATGCATTCATCCAAAAACAAAATTATATAGCAATAAAGATATACTTCTATCATTAAACATGAAATCACATTTACATTTGAAGATCACATATATTAGCATATGAAATCATTTCTGATTTACTCGTTTCCTTTAAAACAACCTAAATTTGTTTTACCAACATTCAAACTGCTTTTTTTTGCAAGTGGTCTGCTCTTTTTCACTTCTTTCAGTTACAATAATTACTTTTTCCAGCCTTAAAATTTGTTTCTTTTTATCTGGAGGTTTGTCCATTGTTATTAAGGTTCAAGGCATTAACATTATTAGTGCCCAGTTGTAATATGGAATGTAAAGATGGTTTTGACCGTGCTTTGGGAAAATATGAAAAAATCTATACATGTGCATTGCATATCTAACAATTACTGAAATACAAAGAAACAATTATCTCATCCAGAAACAGAACCATTTACTCAGAGACAAAAGTGAACAGCTTCATTCTAAGAAGACATACAGAGATTAACTCTATAAACAAAGTGCGTAGCCTGGTTGCACCAACTTGAATAGATGACAGCTTTGATTGGGATGTAATCACTTAACATCGGGGGAAAAAACAACAAACATCACAAGTCTTTAACACTATCAATTAAATCCTGCAAACGATTCTTGCTTGCTGGTTTAATAGACAATGACCTTATTCACAACCAGGCAATACAGATTAATTCTAAAGACAATATATGTGACTACTGCGTCAATTTTGGCACTACAATGGCAATTCGTGACATGTACATTAGCCTGGTTTACGGACTGTAGCATTCATCACCAGTAGCCACAATCCTTTTTTTTTAAATTATTGCTTTTATGTTTGTTTTTCTTCAGAACAATCATTACTAATCAAGCGGTCATTGTAACAACTGATTACATCTAGGTCAGTGGCGTCTATGTTCTCGCAATACAGTCGTTCATAGGGATTCTGGGTCCTACTCTACAGTAAGACCGGGAAACAGGCTAAGTGAGGAATAATTAGTCTGGTTTCCCTGCTTCGTATGCCCCGTGTTGCTCTCCTCTAAACAAATGACGGAGAACAGCGCAGGGAGCATATGAAGCAGGGAACCAGACTAGGGATTAATCTACATGTACTTTAGTCTGGTTTACAACAGAAACTATAAAACACTGTAAGCATACCAAAATAAATTTC
Organism: Megalonaias nervosa; assembly: GCA_016617855.1. Lineage (NCBI taxonomy): Eukaryota > Metazoa > Mollusca > Bivalvia > Unionida > Unionidae > Megalonaias > Megalonaias nervosa. Next base: position 16,986 of record JAECUM010029612.1, read on the forward strand.
AGACATCGGTAGCTAGCCTATTTTTTCTGTTTTTTTTTTTTTTTTAGAACAGTATGAGCAGTCGTTGTTACAGGGATTAAATAAAGGTCGGTGGAGTTTATCCTCATTTTTGCGATGCGGTCATTCATAGCGGTGTTGAAATGCATATTTTGCCAAGACTTCACGGTCACTGGTCGCGTTCAGCAGGTGGTTGCTCATGACAGAGAGTTTATATAATAAAATCGATCCATGCATTATGATTGTGGTCGGAAATGACAGGTGGTCGCTCATAGCAGAGGTCACTCATAACAGTTTTTACTGTATTTATATTACTGATAAAATGGAAGTTTAAAGTTAATCTCAGAAAGTTCCAAGGTTCACTTGAGTCCATATACTTGTTACACTGTTTATTGCTTTGAAGACCATCAATGCAAAACTTTTACATTCTTGATGCCAACACCACAATTGCTGCTGCAAAAGTGACCAATACATCTCACCATACTTATGCAGTTGAGACAAAAATATGAAGTTTGCTGCTTCAGGAGAGCTAAATAAGAAACTTCAAGTTTGAATATATCTTTTTGTGAATACATTTCAAATGTGCCTAGTGAATATGGATTATCAGATATAATGCTGAGATTTGAAATGTTTATTTTATTAAAATAATTTCAATTTCAATTGCTGATGCTGCAAGAACAATCCTCCACAGCTCTTTACTTTAAAATTGTCACAAAACTACAACTGATCTATTTTAAAAGAAATGAATAAAGTTTTTAACTCAATTTTTAAATTTATTCAAGATACAAGCAGAGCTCGAGTATTAATCTGCTTGACGTAAGTTATCTCCCTTAACATATTTTTGAAAACAAACATCTCCAGAAGTTCTCACTGGATTTTGTTCGAATATTTTTCATGTTGTTTATCTTAATTGTACTATGATTTTTTTCTAGACTTCACAGTCACTGTAAAATACAATTTTAGCATCTTCACTCAAATTAATTATCATCAATTTTTTATCACCTTTCAAATCTGAATATTACTAGTAAGGTTTCTTTTCTATCCACTTTCTTTTCAGAATCCATCTGCATTTATTGTGAAACTGTAATTACATTTCTAGCTTCCAATAAGTTTCTGTGAACAGACTTTCAACTAGTGGGGTACCAATTTACATGGGTAACCAATTTTCATGGGTTACAAGTTTTCACAGATTTCATTTTAGCTACAACTACAACTTTTCAAGCCAAGAGAACAATGTTCCATCTGTGGAAACAAAAAGGCTCGGTTTCCAATCAGCAATATGTCCACAAATTCAAGCACTGACAAAAATGTAGTTTTCAATAGAAAATCCAAATGATAAAAATGGAAATAAATCAACTGACAACAGAAAACAATTTTCTGAAACAGTATAAATTTTCACAGAAATTTGGCAATGCAGAAACTTCTTTGTATACAATACTTATCAAATTCATTAAATTACATATGCATAAAGTGTATTGAATTTGATTCATAATGAATTTATTAATTGCTAGAGTCTAAATAACCACACCTGCTGATTAACAATTCACTGTCAATATAATCTCAGTTATACTGGCTGTCATGCAGAACTTATCAAACGCTGAGAAATGGTGTTAAACCCAAAACAAAATCAATCTCCATTGTTTTTGAAAATTTAACTCTATAAGAGATTAGCTTTTAACTGTTGGTAGAATTTTTTGTAAAAATCATGTGAAAGATAATAAAATCATATTAATTAAAAAATTTTACATGTTAAATATGGAAAACTACCTAATAAGTGTCAGACCCTTGTTGACTCAGGCTATGAAGTTATGCAAAATTAGCACAGACAGCAAGTTACTTAAGATCTGACACATAGCCCGACTTGCAAACGGCATAAGCCACCTATAAGAATTTGGAACAATGCAACCACTGATTGACAGCTAGTGGTAGATGGAAATAGCTTGTTGATTTCATCAGCTGTGAAACCTTCATTTGTATTGTCATTCCGTCTCTGCTTGTCTCTATCTGCATTTATGTAAATCCAAAATTCTACAGCTATGATTTCATCATTCAAATATTGGACAAGATTTCACTCTCACTCTCTTTACCTTGAGAAGGAACTTTATCCTCTGTTAGTACTCTCTCAAACACCACACTAACCAGCTGTTTAATGATTGCAGCAGCTGTATTAATGGTAGTACTGTCTTTTGTGAAGTGTAGTCGAAAGCATAAAACCAAGGCCTGAAAAGAAGATAACAACATTAAATTTAACAACATGCTTCTAAATAATAGTGCTGTATTGTGGGATGGCAAGTTTCCTACAATATGTGGCCCCAAGTCCACCAAACCTTGACCCCTGTGCAACCTTTTGGGGTGCTTTTATTGCAGGCTTCGCAAAACAGTTGCCTCACATGGCAGTAACTAGAAGGCAGTAAGGGAAGTAACTGTTTCATAACAATAAACCTGAAGAATTTTGTGAATGTATAGTTCAATCTTTGGATACCATAACAGAATTACTCTTCATCTATGTAGATCCTGCTAATGTTTCTGTGAAAAAGGAGAAGCAATGCAAAAATAAAACAACCCAAAAATGAATTATTTAAACCTTTTAGATTACTCCAAATTAGTAAATATAACATGCATTCAAGTGTAACATGCACTCATGTATTACCCGTAGTTTTTCTCTTGTGTGTAAAAAAAATCTTAGCTTACCTGCAGATGTATATAACCCAAATGTTTTCATAAAGAATAATAAACAACCAAAATATGTGTATGGTTAATCATCCTGTTTACAAATGAATCCCTAAACTGTCTAAATTTCAATCCATGTGCTCCGCTTGAAAAAAGGACATAATGCAGCATGACCATTTCAACCAAACTGAGTCAGTTCAAAACTGATTTCCTCAACTTGAGTCATCTCAACCATTCCAAGATGACAAAATGTGCTTTCTTTGTTAAATGCAGGAACAAAGGCAGGCCTATCGATTAATTCAAATTCAATAAATTAATCACCTACCCAAATATAACCACCAAATGGCATGAACTACACATATTCTGATTTTACAATGAACAATGTAGTCAATAAGGGTATGGCAGCTTGGACAAGAATAACACCAAATGTGAAAATCCTCTGGAAGTCAATTCATCTAGTCTGAATCCAATTACGATAGTGAATCAGACACAGCATCACTGGTCCCAACCATCAATGAAGCATGCTTAGCTGATGCTATGTTTTTCAAGACAGCAAGTACACCACTCCCTCAATAACTCGTGCCCTGATAACTCGCGAACCCGCTTATAACGCGGGGTCAGGCATGGATCCCACTTTCTAAACCAGAAAATACCCCAAAAATTGATCCCTATTTATTGAACTTGAAGAAAATCGCGATCAAAATTAGTAACGGAAACTCTGATATATCGCTCATTTTATCGTCGAAAACAGTAGATAGGACCTGAAATTTTAATCAACATTATGAAATATCAAATTTAAAAATAAGTCATACAATTTTTTACATTTTCTTTCCAAATGGTAGTACACCACAATTAACGATATGTAAGGAAATTTCGATCAATGAAAATGTCACTTACGACGAGTGGAGGCAGTACTTTAATAAATAAATACAAATTACATGTAAATAATTTTTTTATCAATTGAAATTTATGTTCTAGTTCTATCTTTTAGTTCCTTTTAAGTGTAATCATCATAAATGCAATGTGGCCTCTTGTAATTAAACATAAAATGTGTCAATCTATCATAACAGCTATGTCTGCAAGCATTTCTCTGAGAACCTAATTAGGTGCCGACCGGGTTTTGATAACTGACTTGCGGAAGTATTTGTTGTTTTGTTGCACTGAATTAAAAACTGGCCTCCATTGTATTATCATGTTAATTATGTCTTTGAATCAAATAATGGAGCTGGGATAAAAGAAAAGTTAAAAGGCACGAAAATCCTACAAACTTAAAATCTAGTGGCCCCGGTCGTATGTCGGGTGAAATCACTTCATTTGATCAATCACTGTTATAAATGTTATTGTGTATGTAACATAAACTACCTTAAATTAACAGACTCATTGGTAACTGTGATCAAAGATAACCAAGCGAAATGAATACTTTGTAAAATAAAGAGCTTGGTTTCACAGATACGGACCATTGTGAGCAAGCGAGTTTCAGAGAATTCTTGAACTGGCACTTAGAGATATCCTCAAGGATGATAAGAAGTTTCATTATTACTTCCAATGAAATCATGACATCAATACTGTACTAACTGAACAATACAAAAATTGAGATTCAACATAGACGATTGTCTCATGAAATAAATTTTGCTTGTTTTTGAAGAAAAGGAATCTTGTTTGGTGGTATATCGACAGTTAGTCTAGTTCACCGCTCTTTTGACTCCCGATTTGGCAGAATACAATTAAATACCAATCCGGGAACCAGACTCATCAAGAAAACAAAAAGCAGTGACGTAATACACTGATGTTTTCACGTACATGTGATGGTTGTTGAAACCAGTGGAATCTTTCACATGTTGGACATTTTGAAAATAAATGTTATTTAAACAGAATAACGAACAACTTTATTAGAAACAGCGCGTTATTAAAAATTATTATCGACGTGATTGTAAAATGAGCATTCAGTCATTAAACGGCCCAGTTCCCTACCCCCCCACTCCACTGTTTTCTCGATATCTAAGCGAATTTTTTCAACTTTTGGAGGTCCCTCAGTAACTCGCGCCCGCTTATAATGCGGTCTATGTTTGTGGACCCCGTTGTGCGCGAGTTATCGAGGGAGAGGTGTATGTTGAAATTCTAATTAACAAATTATCACTCACTTTTAGTATTACTGACATTGACATATTCTGCGCAAAAGAAGTTCATATTGTAAAATAATGGCAGTTTAAGATTTTAGTAAACACAACAACAATGTCGTTCTTTATAAATTAGTAAATTACTAAATTGAAGATGCTGAGTTTATTATATTGATCTTGTTATTATATCGTGTTTAAACTTCATAAAATTTAGCTGAAATGTAAAACGTAACTATATGACCAACATTAGACATATTTAATATTTCAAACATGGTGCTGCCCCATTCACTCTTTGAAATAGGAAACAAGTCTTTTAAAATATTACTACAATTAGTAATATGAGTAAAACTCAAACTGTATAACATGCAGACCCATACGGGGATGCTTTGTACGGAAAACTTTGATAACCCGTGTGTTATATTTGCTAATTTATGGTATATAAACAAGGCACTTCACTTGCCTTGGCATAATATAACCTTCAAAGTGTTGCTTGTATGACCAAAGGGATTTTAGTGTCTGAAAAAAGTTACAGCTGTTTAAGGCTGAATAGGCTGGAAATAATAAGATCAACAGCTACCAGGATCAGGATTCAAATCAGCAACAAGTGGGGAGGAGGAATTTGGAAAACATATCAATATCAGAGACAGCTGAAAAGATAAGTTTGTGGGATTCAGCAAATCAATCACAATTCTGGGTAAATGGGTCATATTCTTAAAAGCTCAGTCAGCAGCAAGACAAATCTGGGTAACTGGGTCATATTCTTCTTAAATGCTAGGTCAGCATTATTTTGTTATTGTATGGTCTGTAGGGCCTGTCCTTCATTTAGTAAGGGTTGGCCAATCATATACTGTATGTAAGAGAAGTGCATGTTGGTATGTGATATAGGATATTGACAAAACTCTATGGTCTTGAACTAAGTAACATAAAAGAGTGAAAACCAACAAGTTTTGTAAAATTCAACAAATAATTTATTTCCCTAGAATACAAAGTGAAAATTTAAAATGAACTTTCAGTATTGTAAATTATATCCCAAACAGTCCTAAAAGTTCTATCACAAGTCCAAATGTAAGAAGTTTCAATTGAATTCCAGCAGTATTCCAAATAAATTCTGATATTTGAATGTGCTGATGTGCCTGTAGTTTCAAATGTGTTAATGTGTGATGTGCTAACAGTTTTTGATGTATCATAATAATATAATCCAAAAACATCCTTATCAGAATTCACTATAAATTCCAAATTAATGTTTCTGTCCAAGAATACTACTGAGCACTTTGTAATTCCAGTGAATAATAATTTGAATAAATTAATCCACCCAAATGAAAAACTTAACAAAACAATAAGTCTGATTCTGCTTCAAGATGTTAAGTCAATACTCTTAGAAAAATATTAGCTATGTATTATGTTGTTTACAAAATAAATATCACTGGTCAAGAACACCAAAACCTTGATTTTGGACAAGGACAAGTACAAAATAAAGATATACATAACATAAATCATTAAGAAAATTTAAAAATAATAAAAATTGAATATACATAATATATAGATAGACTGAGTGAAAAAAAATAAATAAAAATATATATATATAGATAAGAGACAAAGGATGGGAGCAGTGAAATAAGAGAAACTTATTAGAGTGGAGAGATATATCAGAAAATCATGTAACAAAAACTGTAGTGTAGAAAAATTGGAGAGGTGGAAATAACATTAGTATGCATACAAATATAAACAGTAATTGTCAAAAATGACTTAGCAATTTATTATATACCACTGAGGTCACATCACCCCAAACCCATAAGGTTATATGGACAAGAGATCCGGGGACATACGATGAGAATCCTGCAGGTCAGACTTGCCATAAAACACCAAAATGGACCAACCCTAACCCCAAACACTCCCACCCCACCCCACCCTTGATACAAATATGAATACCATTACAAGTCAGCTAAATGAAAAATTACCAGCAGTGTATGAAATTACCGTAAAAAATGTCAATCCAAGACCAGTTATTTTCACATCAGACCAAGGAGAAAATTAACCTTCAAATCCTTCTGTCCAACTGATTCTTTTTGCTCTGTAAAGTATTGCTAATACTTTATACACCTCCATTTAAGTCGATCCCAACCGCATACTAGTCAGACCCAGTTCTACTGTTGTATAATGCACTGTCAGATCTGGGTCTATGCAGTTTGTTAGGATTAATCAGTAGAACAAACAACACAGACCCTGATCTGCCAGTGCATTATGAAACACCAGATCAGGGGCTATGTTGTTTGCAGTTTGACTCAACTATTAAGTGAGTATAAATCATACCACAAAATCACTGAGTGCTTGCTGTCAGTAAACACTCCAGTATCAATATGCAACTACAATGCATTATGTATACCACCCTTTCTACTTTAATTATGAAGAAATGCATTGTGTATATCATTCTTTGTACTTTAGTTATAAACCAATGGAATATTTACATCATCATTTCTACTTTAATTATGTAGCAATGCATTATGTATATCATCCTTTCTACTTTAATTATATAGCAATGCATTGTGTATATCATTCTTTCTACTTTTAATTTAGTTATAAACCAATGGAATATTTACATCATCATTTCTACTTTAGTTATATAGCAATGCATTATGTATATCATCCTTTCTACTTTAATTGTGTAGCAATGCATTATATATATCATCCTTTCTACTTTAATTGTGTAGCAATGCATTGTGTATATCATCCTTTCTACTTTAACTGTGTAGCAATGCATTGTGTATATCATCCTTTCTACTTTAACTGTGTAGCAATGCATTGTGTATATCATCCTTTCTACTTTAATTGTGTAGCAATGCATTATGTATATCCTTTCTACTTTAGTTATATAGCAATGCATTATGTATATCATCCTTTCTACTTTAGTTATGTAGCAATGCACTGTGTATATCATCCTTTCTACTTTAGTTATGTAGCAATGCATTATGTATATCATCCTTTCTACTTTAGTTATGTAGCAATGCATTGTGTATATCATCCTTTCTACTTTAATTGAGTAGCAATGCATTGTGTATATCATCCTTTCTACTTTAATTGTGTAGCAATGCATTATGTATATCATCCTTTCTACTTTAGTTATGTAGCAATGCATTGTGTATATCATCCTTTCTACTTTAGTTATGTAGCAATGCATTATGTATATCATCCTTTCTACTTTAGTTATGTAGCAATGCATTGTGTATATCATCCTTTCTACTTTAGTTATGTAGCAATGCATTATGTATATCATCCTTTCTACTTTGGTTATGTTGCAATGCACTGTGTATACCATCCTTTCTACTTTAGTTATGTAGCAATGCATTGTGTATATCATCCTTTCTACTTTAATTATGTAGTGACGCATTGTGTATATCATCCTTTCTACTTTAATTATGTAGCAATGCATGTGTATATCATCCTTTCTACTTTAATTATGTAGCAATGCATTGTGTATATCATTCTTTCTACTTTAATTGTGTAGCAATGCATTATGTATATAATTTCTACTTTAGTTATATAGCAATGCATTATGTATATCATCCTTTCTACTTTAGTTATGTAGAAATGCATTATGTATATCATCCTTTCTACTTTGGTTATGTAGCAATGCATTGTGTATATCATCCTTTCTAGTTTAGTTATGTAGCAATGCATTGTGTATATCCTTTCTACTTTAATTATGTAGCAATGCATTGTGTATATCATCCTTTCTACTTTAATTATGTAGCAATGCATTGTGTATATCATCCTTTCTACTTTATTTATGTAACAATGCATTGTGTATATCATCCTTTCTGCTTTAATTATGTAGCAATGCATTGTGTATATCATCCTTTCTACTTTAATTATGTAGCAATGCATTGTGTATATCCTCCTTTATACTTTAATTGTATAGCAATGCATTATGTATATCATCCTTTCTACTTGAACTATATAGCAATTCACTGTGTATCATCATTCCTACTTTAATTATGTAGCACTATATTATGTTTATCATTTTTACTTTAGTTACATAGCAATGGACAATGTATATTATCATTTCTACTTTAATTGTGTAGCAATGCATTATGTATATCATCCTTTCTACTTTAACTATGTAGCAATGCACTGCGTATCATCATTCCTACTTTAATTTATGTAGCATTATATTATGTTTATCATTTCTACTTTAGTTATATATGGACAATGTATATCATCATTTCTACTTTAATTATGTAGCCATGTATTATGTATATCATCATTTCTACTTTAATTGTGTAAAATTACAATGGAATATGTATATCATTTTTACTACCTAAATCATACCTCTTTGAATCATGTAGCATTACATTATGTATATCATCATTTCTTCATTAATTTATGAAAAAATCCATTATGTATATCATCATTTCTACATTAGTTCTGTAATAATGCAAAATGTATCTCATCATTTCAACTTTAATTATGTGGCAATGCATTATGCATATCATCATTTCCAAGTTAATTATGTAGGAATGCATTATATAATAATATAAAATATCATCATTTCTACCTTAATAATGTAGCCATGCATCATGCACATCAAGATTTCAACTTTAATTATATGGCCATGCATTATGCATATCATCATTTCCAAGCTAATCATGTAGGAATGCATTATATAATAATGTATATCATCATTTCTACTTTAATTATGTAACCATGCATTATGCATGTCACGATTTTGACTTTAATTATGTGGCCATTCATTATGTATATCGTCATTTCCAAGTTAATTATGTAGGAATGCATTATATAATAATGTATATCATTTCTAATTTAACTGTGTATCATATACATATTTGTACTACCATTATAAACTGTGGCCTAATGTAAGTACATATTTGCAGTAAGCAAAAGAAATTATTTCATACTGAAATCAATAACTGTTCTAAAACTTTTAAATTTTAATTAATTTATTTTTATAATGTACCTTGTATTAGCTTTACCCTATAAATCATGCAAGATGTTCTGAGGTGCTGTTTAAATGCACTTTTAAAGTTTTTGGCTCTTCTGTACTCAATTTTTCAGTTCTTTCTGGAACATCGTTTTGTATGTAATTTTCACTTCTTATTTTTAACTTATCTTTGTTACATACATAGACCTGGTTCATTATGACACATTATAACACAGGACCATTTAACTATGTACAGGACCAGTATCTATTTAAAATTACTGACCAGCTGGCCAGTTGATCATTTTTAGCTACCTGAGCAGACTGTTTAACAAAATATATTTGATGTCTCAAAGAGTCCATATCCAATAACCATGTCAAATATCTGTAAGTGGCAAGAACATTTTCATGCACAAGAATTGTTTGCTATTACAGAGATGACAACATCTGCCAAAATTTCATTCATGGTAATGCCAACACTTGCAAAATATGAGTTATTGCCTATTAGCATATTTTCAAAATTGCATGTCCCAAATATACTGGCTTGTCGGAATGGGCAAATATTTTGACATTACATATATTAACTAAAATTACCTTAGCTAATGACTCATGCTGTACTACTGAGTTTGTTGTGAGCAGTAAGATGGCCGTCTGCAACAACTTAAGTTCCTCCAATCCTGCCTCCATCAGATGCCACAGCATATTAATGATACTGTTAGCTGCAGTCTGAAAAAAAGTAAATTATGACAATTGTTTTTGTATATAAAGTGCCCAACTGTAAACAATAAAATATGAATTAAACATCCGACCAAACAAACAAACAAACAAAAATGACCAAAAAGCCCTCCTGGCCAGCAGGTCAGTAACTTTACAAAGCAACTGGTACCATATATAATTAATTAGTCCCTGGTGATAACATATTTTACTTTTTTATAACATATTTTAATCTTTTAGTACATATTTTTGAACATTTTCTAAAATATTTGAATGTTTTATAATATTTTATATGTTATGACCTACACCTGAGGTCGAATGATGTGCTGGCAGAACAAGGTCAACAAGGCTTCTTATGCTAATGATCACAATCAAACAGGATAGACCAGGGTCTACAGGTATATAATGCAATGATAGATATGAGTCTATGTTGTTCACAGTCAGCAAGTATGCACTATAGAGGGTTCTTGCTGGACTATATTATTTGCACAAAATGATTTCTCTCTCTCCAGCCAGTATAGGGTGAAATGGATTAAAATAAAAGAAGGGAGTTTAAATAGTTACGTTTTATAATGTTCACAACAGTCTATTTAAACTTTTGTTTATGCATAATATTTTCACATCAGATGATTAAAATATGGATGAAATTCTATTACCACTTTATACAAGTATATAAAACGTTTTGGGGGGGGGGGCTTCAGCCAAGTTTTTGTACAAAATATATATTATATGAAACAGCAACCTCACAGATAGGCCACACAAAAAACTTCCATTAGTTTCCATATCAGAAGTCCTCATGTCATATTTTTATAGAATTAAATATTGTACAACATTATTAATTTTATTAATAATGGATCTGGACGTGTCTACTGCATCATAATTTTCTTCCAACAGCACTGCAAAAGTTCCATTTTTTACTTGTTTTTGCAAGAATTGCATGTGAACTTTTGGTAGGATCTCCATAAATAGCTGTACAATTTTTGGCATTTATCATCATCAAATTGGCACCAAAACTAAGATGCATACAAGTTCTTTTTCTAATTTTCCACCTTCTTCTTTGAAGGGAACATTGACACCAAAGTTGAAATTTATCTTTAACTATTAACTGTACAATATTTAAAGAAAAGACTTTTAGGGGATGGGCATGAATTTCAAGTCAAGGCAACATGAACTTTGCTTTCTGGGCATGTTGTGATAAAATGACAGGCTCAAGGGTGACTATTTCACCCCATATTGCCCCCTAGCACAGAACCTGTATATAAACATGGTTCATACAGACCCAGAGAGTTGTTTTTGAGGACTTTTAAATCAATTTTCAAAGACTTCTAAAAGTTTCCAGAAAGTGTTTTTGCTTAATTAAATGAAACTTTCTCCATATGTTACTTTGTTTATCACTGCATAAGCAGGTGAAAAAACTTAATTAGTGACCCACTACAGCAAAGGGATACTGCTTATAACTACCTTTGTTATTTGTCATTTGATCCAACAAATTTTATATTATAATTCATTATTTTTAAAAAGTATGCAAATAACAAGAATTCTGAATTTAAACATGATATGCTTGTTCCAGTTTTCTCATTTGTATTCATTCTGAAGGAGTCGAGGACTTTTGGGAAAAATTCAAGGACAAAACTTACCTTCAAAATTTGAGGATTTTTGAAGGTTGTATGAACCATGATGAAGTTAAATATGGTAAGCCATGTAAAGGAATATATAAATGTTTCTTTAAAGTCTGTTCTGATTTAATTATAGATGTACTGACATATAACATGACCAACATGGGAAGTAAGATTAGTGGAAAATTGTCATCACTACTGTTATTGACAAAGCTTATGTGTCCAGTTGTCACTGTTGCCAATCATGAATTTTTCCTGATATTGGCAAGAATAAAATGCAAGTTTGGCATCAAATTTGGTGATCACAATTTACCACTATCAAAAGTTATATATATATATATATATATATATATATATATATATATATATATATATATATATATATATATATATATATATATATATATATATTTTGCAGATACATGTCTATGTCTCTGTTTATTGTACACTGCCAAGTAACATCTGTGTAGAGTGTACTGACTGTACAAGTTATACTGCCAAGTAATATAAGCTAACTATCAAGTTACTGCTATATCCAGTGTGCTGTCTGCACAAACTATTACAATGTCAAGTAACTGCTGTGTACAGTGAGAGATTGTACAGGCTATTACACTGACTAGTAACTGCTGTGTACACTGTGCTGGCTGTACAAGCTAGTATATTGTCAAGTTACTGCTGTGTACACAGTGTGCTGCCTTGCACAAACTATTTGTGAGTAATTATAAGCATAACTGTACCCAATGTTTCTGCAGTGTTGTGAGTGAGGTGAAAACAATTAAAATGCAATGTCTGTATTTTTTTTTGTTCATGTATTTCTCGCTGAACTTCACAAACATCACTTCCAATTTGAGAAATTTAGCCTTTCATGAATTTTCAGTGATAACCATGTATGCTATAATGATATTGAATCAGATTTGTGCTAATGAAGTGAACAGCACTATATTTGTGATGTTATTTTCTGTTTATACATGAACTACTTTCATATATGTGTACTACTACTATGAACTCTACCTTGAAAATAAATTACACCTAACAAAGATTGTTTTGAGAACACATCATGTTTTCACTGACATAAATTGACTCATGGCTGTTGCCAAATGCATTTATATTAATTTGTTTTCAACCATTCTGTTTGACTGCTCCGGTGGTCTTGTGGTTGGAGCATCCGCCTCGGATGCAGGAGGTTGTGAGTTCGATCCCCAGCCGAGTTATACCAAAGACTTACAAAAATGGTACTAACAGCTGCCTCGCTTGGCGCTCAGCATTAAGAGGTTAGTGTTAGGACTGGTTGGCCTGGTGTCAGGATAATGTGACTGGGTGGGACGTCATGCTACATGTCTGCGGCATGATGCCACAGTACTAGACATCACTATAAACTGCCACACTGCAGACATCGTAGCGATTTGACTGAAAAATTGTTACAGCTACGTCAAAAATCCAAATCACACACACACACACACACCATTCTGTTTGACCATTTGCATATTTGGAAATCCCCCAAAAGACATAACTGAGAAATTTTTAAATTCTGAGAGAACAATTTGGCTGGAAATTCATTTATGTATTAATCAATATTAGTGACAAAATTTTAACAGACTACCATATGTATTCACTTGTAAATAGAGTCCAACTGCAAGTTGTACATACCCAGATCAGCTGTCACAAAATGAGCTGACAGATCTGGGCCTATGCTGTTTGTTGGAATAATTAGTAGAACAAACAAAATAGGCCATTATCTGCTGGTGCCTTATATAAACGCAAATCAGAGTCTATGTTGTTTACAGCTGGACTCAACTTATAAGCAAGTATAGACAGTAATTCATTCAAGTAAGATAGAATTTGTAGATTTGAACCAGTTCTAAACTAATGAAAACTTCAGACAATTGCAGTTTTAAAGTGTTATTTTGCGGTATGCTTGTAGTAAACACATTGTAATGTTTCTTTTCAAATTTGTTACAAATGCAGTTGTAGTAGTTCTGTGAAAGATAATAAAACATAAATAAATGGAACCATGCATCTTCACTCAGTGAGAGCTGTTCCATTAAGCACACATGATACTGGGTGATGGTACTTTTAAAAAAAATATATCTGCCAGGGTACTCTGATTACTCAGAGTTCACATAAAAATCATTAAAAATTCCAAATTGCATCTATGAGTGACTACTCCACATTAAAAGTGCCTACCCTTGGTCCCAAATATATTTTACTGGAACAGCCCTGATATTGACCTTGATATAATAAGATGGTAAAACACTGCTTGTCCTTTACGTTAACAGAAAGACAATTCCTTGTCCTGTTCAAATTAGAAGATCTCATAATTGAGAGGGGTCTTTTTTTTTATAGAGTTTGTGTTTGTATCATATGCAGTTTGCATTTGACACCTATTATGCCAAGATAGTGTACATGTACAAAGAGAGATCACTCATACTGAAGACGTATGAAGAGAGAGAGATAACTTGCATTTATATTTGATAACATGCACTCTGTGCAGCAAATCAAATGAAAGTGAGTGTGGCCAAATAAATGAAATAATGAGGAAACCTTTAAACAAAAAAAATGTTAGAGTGCACACTTTTCTTTAAAAAGGTATTTGTATGACAATATTATCAGCTCATCCTTGACATAAAAGCCATCAGATGTGTTGTAAACTCTGCCTTTCTTAATCACTTTACCACTGTATCATTTATTTTCGTGGAACTCAATTCTCATAGTTTTGTAAAAGAAAACATTTTTGTGGGTATTTATATTTGGGGTTTTGCCTGTCAAAGTTTGCATATTAATTTTGTTGTTTTACCTCTACAAATAACCAAAGTAAAGAATACTGAAGAATAAAACTTTACTGATGCCAACGTTTAAAACAATACTAAATACTGATGCCAACGTTTAAAACAATACTATCACATATATGAACACACATCAAAAAACCTGAAAAATTCAATACACAGTATTTTCATGTGTGTGAATAACATCAAAAGAAGCTGATACAGCCAACAACACTAAAACAATACTATCACCTCTATGAGCACAAATAAAGCACCTGTTATGATCAATAACTTACAATGTGTTTTTGTCTAAGTGCTCAACATCAAGGAAGCCAATGCCACCAAAGTGCGAAGATCCTAACTAAACTGAAGAAAGTGGATTCACTCGTTTATTTGTGTATGCTTTATGTACAGACCAACTACAACCACTAGACTTTCCAATAAATAAAGAGTAAAAAGAAGAATTAAAATCATCTTTCCATGACTTGTATGCTAAACGGGCCATGAAGGCCCTCACAGGAAATGAAGATGTTACTAGTGACAAGCCAATTCACACTGAACAAATAACTGCAGCTCACACAACAATGAGTGAAAGATTATACCTAATTATCAGTCGTTTTGAGAAACCTTGACTTCTTTAACCCTGCAATTTGTGGATTATTCACCTTACAGCATTTGTGTGTATGATGAGACCTGACTGACACAATGTTGAAACGGTGGCTTTGATCGAAAATCAGTGAAGTGTGCACTTTTATACTCTGCATTAATCAGTGTCAATACATCGTATTCCATTAATAATAGAGCTTCAAGTAGTTCTAGTATTTTACAGGCTTGCCATTATTTTGGAATAAAATAGTATGGATAAAATGAAAAAACTTTAAGGAGGATTTAAATTTTCAACAACAGTTTGTACTCGAATAAAGGATTAATTTTAAATTTAATTTTCATCTACTATTAATTTTTATTATTCTGTTCTTCATTTTCATTATTACTAATGTTTGAATTCCTTGTGTCTTTTCTTCATTCTCTCTACTGCTACAAATCTCAAAAATCAATTTAGGACAGTGAGTGGAAATTAGTTACTGCACACCTTATCGACACATGTACAATGAAACAATATTAAATGATTTAAGTTTATAATTCTTTTTTTCAAAGGGTTAACACAAAACAAATGTGTAAAGCTAATATTTCATTACCAAATTACAGTATTGATGTTGATTAATCAAATACTAATAGCTCTGTTAAATCTCCACGGATAATACACAATATAAACAAATGGATAGTCATCATCATATGTGGCTAATTTTTCCTTGGGCCTTTAAATTTGTGCTTCTGGGCAACAATGAAAACCATGAAAATTTCCAATGCTACTATAATAATTGAATGAAAGGTAATTATTAACATAGATATTTACTACCTAGATAAATATAGATAATTATTACCTAGCTATCTTTTAATGATAGAAGTATCTACACCAGTGAATTTATTGGTATTCCTAGTTAGGTAGAGGACATGAATATTTATGGCCTCATACTTTCATGTTAAGAACTTGAAACAATGCTTAAATATACCACTACAATACTGCTTCAAAACTTTCTGTGAAGAACCCTGCTTATATGTAACCATAAAACCAAAAGAATGTTCTGTGATATATGTCCGTGAGTGCAAGTAAAGAATTTCTTTTTCTTTTCAAATAAAACTGCATATTTTCTCACTGAGAAAAAACAAATTATCTAGTTTCAACAGATTAAAAAGACGGAGAACAGACCTACCCAAAAATGCTAAAAGTTTGGTATGTTTCACATCTTTTGTTAAATACCTGGAAAGTATTCAACAAAATAGTTACATACATGTACACATGGTACTGCATACTGCACTGCACCACTCAGAAAATTTAACTCTACAATATGGTGACATAAAAAATGGCAATTTTTTTATGGGGGGAAGGAACTGTAACAAATTTGACTGAAAGATTTTATAGGATTGTGTGGGTTCTGCTTATTGCCTGCAATGCACATGAGGTACCTCACAATTGGTGCATCATTGTCATGTGTTTCTACCAGATTTTAAAAAGTGATATTCTGGTAAAGTAACACATAATAAAAACTAATTTAGAACGGATACCATTCAAAATATTAAATTGGAATGGATACTATTTAAAACATTAAAATGGAATGGATACTATATTTAAACATTAAATTGGAATGCATACTATTTAAAACTTAAAATTGGAATGAATACTATTTAAAAACATTAAACTGGAATGGATACTATTTAAAAACATTAAATTGGAATGGATACTATATTTAAACATTAAATTGGAAGGGATAGTATTTAAAACATTAAATTACAATGGATACTATTTTAAAACATTAAATTGGAATGGATACTATTTTAAAACATTTAACTGGAAGGGATAATATTTTAAAACATTAAATTGGAATATATACTATTTAAAACATTAAGTTGAAATGGATATTATTTAAAAACATTCAATTGGAATGGATACTATTTTAAAACATTAAATTGGAATGGATACTATTTTAAAACATTTAACTGGAAGGGATAATATTTTAAAACATTAAATTGGAATATATACTATTTAAAACATTAAGTTGAAATGGATATTATTTAAAAACATTCAATTGGAATGGATACTATTTTAAAACATTAAAGTGGAATGGATACTATTTACAAGATTAAACAGGAATGGATAAGATTTTAAATCATTAAATATTTTAATGATTTATAATTGTAGCATGTACACAAATGTAGTTGCATGTGTAGAAAATACTTGTGTTCCAATAAAGCTGTTATCACATTATTATTACTTTGAAAGTAAATTCTAAATCAAACAGTAATAATCAATGACATTTGCTCAAAGTTGGAAAATTGAATCAGGTTGCATATTTGATGAAGAACAAGTTTATGTGATTTTATTTCCCCCATAAGAAGTAATTCCAGCATAATTTTGCTTACTAATACAACAAGGTCAGGCTGATGGACAGCTATTTCCTGCAGTTGGTAACAAAAATTATACCATGTAAATATATACCCATATATTTATTTAAAAAATACCAGATACATTCCTAAAGTTTAGACTGCTTAACATGGAAACAGCTTCATGTGAGATTAGTTTCTGGACTGATTCCAGGCAAATCTGGACTACTTACCATGGAAACAGCTTCATGTGAGATTAGTTTCTGGACTGATTCCAGGCAAATCTGGACTACTTACCATGGAAACAGCTTCATGTGAGATTAGTTTCTGGACTGAAGCCAGACAGATCTGGACTACTTACCATGGAAACAGCTTCATGTGAGATTAGTTTCTGGACTGATGCCAGACAGATCTGGACAAGTTTAGGATTTTTGGTCTCACATCCCAGTACAAATGGTTGGATGATCTCATTGCTTGCTGGAACAAGACCTGAAATTAAAAAATTAACCAAATCAAACGAATATTAGACCAATTTACATTTCTAACAAGTTTCATTAAACAATGTTAGAAAACATTCAATGGTAAGGCTTCTGATGTATTATTAAACTTGCATGGTAAGCATCATAAAAATGTTCAAAACTAAAGCGTTCATTTTTTAATATCTAATAAGTCATGATATTGAGTAACCTTATCTTGTAAGACGCTCATTAAGATACATGATTACCATACATTCCAATAAATCTGATATGTGTGCCATCTACTGAGAGAGTGATTCCAGGGTCTTGCTTGCTGACATAGGCAATACAAATTGAAGACTCTGGTCTCCACTGGCAGTCAGCCATATAATGTATGTTCTGGGGCAGCAAATGACACCAAATCTGTTAGTTTTTAAAACCTTAGTTGGTTTTAACTCCTATCATATCTGAACACATTTCATGAAATCAAAAGTCACCCCTGATCTAGACAGTTAAATAACACCATCACAGTACACAGAACCAGAAGTGCAAATTCAATCAAATTAAGCAAACGTTTGATGTTAAACATAATAACCAACAAATTAAAATGACCAAGTGATAGTAAAATGTCATTATGCTAAAAACTAATCAATAAAAACATAGAGAGTAATTATCAAACTTAGCTGGATGCTACTGTGAAACATTATTTATCCGAAGTCCTTTTATCCCCATGTTTCAACATCTGACACACAATTTACAGAAACAGAGCTCTATTCAGGGTCCATGCTGAGCAATAGGACTTTTCTCTCCCATCAGAATACAGTGAAGTTGGGTTAACACAGGAAGAAGTGAGTGTGCAAAGTTTGCAAATTATTATGTTCAAAACAGAACAAACTACTGCATAAAATGACAACCCTGAAAACAGGTTACAGTCGAAACTCGGCAACTGTTGTCATTGTGAAAGTCATCTTTTCATTCATTTACATGATGAAATATCAGATACAATGATTAATTTAATTAAGTAATGGACCTAGATCAGAGTTCTCAAAGTGGCTAAATTCCAGATGAGAAGAACCAGTGGTTGCTACTGAGTTTAATTTTCTAACTTCTTTACACCACTGACATATACAGAGGTCTCAGAAATGCTTAATCTTGCATATTTGGATGCAAAAATATTTTCTGGGATGTAGAAAATCTCTTAGACTGGAGTCCTCTGTATGCATATAATAGGTGGGCAGCAAAATTCAAAGACTTGCCTGACTTGCTTTAGCCACCTGCTGAGTGGGAAAATGTGTTGATATGTTAGCTGTGCTGATATTTACAATGACAGAATTCAGTGGCTGAAAGAGCCCCTGATGTACATGTTGCTATTATAAGAGTACATCAAAAGAACATGATGCAATAGCTGGGCAGCATGTTCAAAGACTTTGACTGGCTGCTGGGTCGAAAATGTGCTGATATTTACAATGACTGACTTCAGAGGCAGAAAGACCCAGAGATGTACATGCGGTCATTTATAACAGTACATCAAAAGAACATGATGCAATAGCTGGACAGCAAGTTCAAAAACTTTGACTGGCTGCTGTGTGGGAAAATGTGCTGATATTTACAGTGATTGAATTAAGAGGCAGAAAGATCCAGAGACCTGTATGTGGTTATTTATAAGAGTACATCAAATAAACAACTTTAGTTTTCATTACTGTGTTCATTTCTGAGTGTAGCTGAGTATGTAGCACATGTGACCTCAAAATCAAGACATGTTGAGACTTAGACAAAATGCCATTTGCAAATTTGTATAAGTGTTTTGGGGTTAAACATCAAACTAACCAAGATTGTAAGGAGATTCAGAAGACTGCTTAAGTTGCTAGAAAAGATAGTTTGGATGAGACATTAGCTAAGTGTAAGGAAGTGTGTAATACCTGGCTCATTGTTTGGAACAAGACCTTTTCTTGGATTGACAAAACTGATTAAAAAATTCAGTCACATTCAGATGGACAAACAAGAGCTAAATGTCAGTGTTATAAGGAATGTGGAAATTAAACTCCTATTTTTACCAAAATGTGAGTCCTGGACTCCTAGTTTTAAAATCCTAGCAAGACCTCCATTATAGCTCTTGTTTGTCCATTAGAGTGAAAGTGAATTATGTGAGGCCAAGGAAAGGCCTTATTCCAAGCACTAAGCTAGGCATCACACACTTTCTTACATCTGGCTAGTGTTCCATGCAAACTATCAGTTCAAACAACTTTAGCAATCTGTTGAATCTCATTACAATCTTTGTCAATTTGCTGTTTAACCCCAAAATACTTATCCAAATTTGCAAACAGCATTTTGTCTAACTCTCAACATGTCTTGATTTCGAGGCCACATGCACTACTTATTCGGCTACACTAGGAAATGAACATAATAACGAAAGCTAAAGTTGTTCATTTGATGTACTCTTATGCACATGTACATCACTGGGTCTTTCTGCCTCTGAATTCAGTCATTGTAAATATCAGCACATTTTCCCACCACTCAGTACTAGTCAAAGTCTTTGAACTTGCTGCTGAGCTATTGAGTCATGTTCTTCTGATGTAATAATACAATAACAACATGTACATCTGGTGGTCTTTCAGCCACTGAATTTTCTCACTGTAAATATCAGCACAGCTAAAAATGCCTCCTAGCATGAACTCTGCTATTGTTCTTTTAAGGTTATTTGCCAAATTCAAATTCCTCATTTACGAATCTGAATGAAAGAGACAGAACCAAAACTGTCCATAATTAGTGAGGTTTAAATGTAAAGAAAAAAATCAAGTACACAACATAAATAACCTCTACACTTACCTGACATAAAATCTACACTTACCCAACATAAAATCTATGCTTACCTGACATAAAATCTATGTTTACCTTACAAAATCTACGCTTACCTGACATGATATCCTCATTTCTGGATGAGATTGTTCTAAGTTTCAACTGGACTGCTTCTGCTACCTGGAAGTAAAAAAGACTCTCCAAAGCAGGGGGTTGGCAACCTATTTTACATAGCATGCCACTTTTTTCTGGAATTAATTACAAAATGAACAAGTGTGCCACCAGTAAGAGAGTAACACTGTTAAAATTGAGATTTTTGGCTGCCCTTCGCGTGCCACACAAAACCTCTTGATGTGCCACCTTGTAGCACACATGCCATAGGTTGCCGACCCCTGCTCCAAAGGATGCTGATTTGTGTTACACAAAACATTTACTGTCTATATCAAAATAACATCACCATTACATTATCACATCCCCTTTAAGATGTTACCTTAATGATTTGTACCTCTATGTACTCAAGGGTAATTTGAAATGAGATGATTTAATTTAAGCCTAATATTGCATAATGGCAAATTAAAACTGTTTTTGGATTATAACAAAAATAGTAGTGTAAAAGAAATGATAAAGTTAATGAAAAATCAGATTATTTATAACAATAGTCTTCATTACTACTAAGCTTCAATGATGGAACAGAGCCTTTACCATATTTGTAAATCATAACGTTTTTAATTCTGAAAGAATTAATTAGAAAATAAGTGTTTTTAATAATGACAAGAATATTCAATAATAAGAATTGCATCTTGAAAGCATTGTGGAACTATGATAATTGTTATTATTCTCATATTATTGATAGATGGCAGCAATTACTCTTTAAATATCTTACATAATTTTCTTCTTAACTATGACACAAGTATTCAGTCATTGTATAGGTGTCTATATTTGTACAAGAGATACCCATGTATTTTATATGTTTAAAATATATTTACATTTTAATTTAGAAGTATGGACCATGATGTCTGAAATGAAAAATTCATATTTTGTCTTACACCTGACACTCAGGACAGCATAAAGGTCTGAATGGAGGCTCTAAGCTTAACAAATGTCAGTGAAAAATTGGGGAACAATTTCAGCAACCAGTGCAGAAAGTATAAAAACAAGAAGCGTCTATTCACATGACCACATTGTGTATCAATCTTTGCAAAGGCTATTTACATGGCTGTCATGTGCCCACAATAGACAGCGCTCAAACCTGTATGTGTGTTAATGGATGGTTACCTATCAATACCATTACACATTTTTGCAGGGCTAATTTATCTGACAATAAAACACCATAAAAAAGGAATTGTAAAATTATCTTTATTTGATGTGCATTCATTATTCTGAATGAGCAGAGTTGAGTTTAAGAAAAAATATAAGAAATATTTATAAAGTAATGATCATCTGATAACTGGTTCAGTTAAAAACAGCAAATGATGGCCAAGGTGAAAAAATTCAACCATTTTTTTGAAGGTCATTGTGGATGATTTTCTACATAATGTTATGGATATGATCATTAATAGATCTAAGTTTGTATTACTGCAGGGATGAGGTAGTAAAAGTGTGTGTGTGTGAGTTGGATTTTTTAACATAGATTTTAAATTTTTTTTAGTTGTACCACTATGATATCTGCAGTGTGGCAGTTTATAGTGAGGTCTAGCACTGGGGCATCATGCCACAGACATGTAGCACCAGTCCCAACCAGTCACATTATCCCGACACCAGGCAGACCAGTCCTAACACTAACCACTTAATGCTGAGCACCAAGCGAGGTAGCTGCTAGCACCATTCTATAAGTCTTTGGTATGACTCGGCTGGGGTTCAAACCCACAGCCTCCCACATCTGAGGCAGATGCTCTAACCACTTAGGCCACCAGAGCGGTCAAAG
>JAECUM010029615.1:0-19347 GCA_016617855.1 Megalonaias nervosa
TGATAAATGCGTTCAAACGCAGATGCAACTTCGGATGTTGTTTTCGTTGATAATGGCTCCGCTTCTTTATATCTACTAGCAACGTCAACAACAGTCAATGCGTATTTGTACGTGCGTGATTTTCGTCCACGTGTTTTAATGGTATCGTGTGGTAAAAACAAAATATCTGCTTGATGAACTTCATTAGGGACACTGACATCAAAATGCGCGTAATGAATTCTTTTAGGTGGACTTAGGAAGATTTGCCATATTGCCTGTCGTGCTAACCATGATGCAGCGACATTACGTGAAACTTTTGTTGCTTCGGCGAGTTTACTAATCGCTGCTTTACCTCTCCAGAATCCTCTCGGGGAATAATAAACAGATTCCATTATGATAGTTATATAATTAATTGCCAGCCCCTAGCACTAGTTTACCTTTCATAGCAGTTTTACTAGAAAGCTAGCGAGAGATTCTCTGAGAGATTTATTAGGTATAGAATTTAACGCGTGAATCAATTTCACATCTGCGAAATGTCGTTGTTGCAAATCTTTACTTTTATACGCGACATCATGAACGTGACACGCTTGATCAATCTTATTTACTGGATACTCTCCTGGTTTTGGTTGATCTTGGTTATCGAGTCTGATATCAAGTCGAGTTCCTGGACCACAATAATGATATCTATGTAAATGTTTCTCACCGGGGTATTTAGCCCATGGAGTTCCTGGTAATTTTCCTAACGAAACAGCAATATCACCCCCACCTGTCTTTGTTGGAACAAATTTATATTTCTTGGTGCCACATTTCACACACTTACCTGTAAGTGCTCGTCTTTTATTTTTTGTTGTTATTGTTGTTAATTCAGTAGTATCGGTAGGTGCTCTGCATCGAACACAATATAGACTCATATTATTAATTATATGGATATAATTGACTTTTCTGCGACACGAAAACAAGAGCCAGTAAAGCACCATCCAGCGCTTCCGAATTCCATCAGAATGATTATAATAGGTCCGTCCGGAAGTGGAAAAACGCAATTATTACTTAATCTAATAATGAGATGGTTGAAGTGGGATAAATTGTATTTAGTAGCACCATCTGCAGATGATCAGCGATGTTACGAAGTACTTAAAGATTTTAATGAAAACGCAAAATTGTTGCATGAAGACAGTGTCATAGACTTTATTACTGATATTGATGAAGCGCCATCCGTAGATGATCTGGATGGATTCATTAATAATTTAGTAGTGTATGATGATGTTATGCTGGACAAACAATCCAATCCAGCTAGAATATTTTCACGAGGCCGTCACAAAAACACAGATGTGATTTATGTTACACAGCGTTATACACAAATTCCAAAAGTGATCAGGGATAATTGTAACGTTTTAGTTGTATTTAATGGCGTAGATAATCATACGCTGCAGAATATTTATTATATTTGGTGTTCTGGGGACATGGACATGAACAAATTTAAAAATTTCTTTTCAAAAGCACAAGCTGCTCCCTTTGGTTTTGTAACAATAAATTTACATGATCCGAGGTCAAGATATCGCAACGGACTTGATACAATTTTTGGATAAAAACCATAGCAGCAGAGAGGGTGGACGACATACGCGTAGTGACCAGATTGTGAAAAAATCAGAAACAATCTGGTCAATTAGAGAAGTTTTCATTATTAAGGCAAAAACTTTTTTTTCAGCCTTCGTAGGAACCCTTAAATTTCAAAAATAAGGTCTCTACAAAGTTGTAGGGTCCACCCTCTCTGCTGCTCTAATACTAACAAAAACCGCTTTATATTCTATCAACACATAGTGGGAAAGAAATGTTCATTTTAAAAAACACCTACAATGACATCAGTTAAGTCAGTGTTTATAATGACACTACTCTACTTTCACACATAACAAATATTATTTTGTACAGAGAGAAGGGTTTTTTTAAGGATAAAACAAACACACATACACACGTACACACAAACCTAAGTGTGCACACATGTACACAAACACAAACACACACACACACAATTATATGATTGGCAGCTTGATCAGTCTCTCTTTTCTAGAGGTCTGGTTAGCGCTGAGAAAGGCTGTTTGTTTGAACTTTAGATGCACTTGGTTAATGGTAACACCTCCCAGGCCGGGCACCACAGACACATCGCCGACTCCAATCTTGTTCGCAAATTATGTGTGTGGTTGGGAGCGCAGAGGCCACTTGAGTGGCTTCAGAACCCCAATCTTCAGTTTGTGGGATTCTGAAGTCTCTCTCCCTTGCTATCTTCGTCCTGCCTGTGGATGCTGTGGTCTCCTTACTCCCAGGGCTCGCTGAGGCTCCAATTCTTGCCTCTGCCTCTCACATTCTTCTTCCCAATTTTCGATTTGAGGGATCACGGTTCTCGGTACCGCTTGTGCCTGTGGATGACGTTGTTGTGGAGGTGATGGCGTCTTCACCTCAGGCTTGACCTCACACATTTGCCTATGTATAAAGTGACACAAGATCTGCCTTTTCTTTTCCTTCTCCTCTTCTTTCTTCTTTTTTTTTTCCTCCTCTTCCTCAAGTCTGGCACTTTCTGAAATGGCCTCCATGGCCAGCTCATCCAGGAGTCGCCTGACACTACAGGTGCATCTGAAGCTCCAACAGTTTGCTGATTCTGCTCAGTTATGAATTTTGACCAGTCAGCGATGGGTAGCCAGACTGACTAACGCTCCGATTTATATGCCTGAAGCAAGGACGTGAAGGAAAACACCCCATTCTTTCTGATGTTGAGACAAAAGTATCATTCCTTTCAAGACATTCAGACAACATTCGCACACGATATCGATGACGTCTTTGTCAGCGGTTGGAATGATTTGTTTTCGCATGGGTGAGGGGCTTTGGATAGGACGGACAACACGTCCAAATATCTGGCTAAATGAGGAGGCAGAAATTTCCTTTCCTTTCCTTTGGGGGTAGAAGGGGATGACTTCTGGGAGTGAAATCATTGTTCGTTCCGGGGCACACACAAAAAATACACTGACGTCGATGACTTGGCACACACCCTTTTATCTTATTTTTTTGGAGTACGTCGAAGGGTTTGCAACCAGTCTTTTTGAAGAACTCTGACTATCGCTTCGTCAAAAATGTGACGACTTTTTTATATACCGCCAAACAATCCTCCCCTTTAGGTGCTCCTCTTATTCTTTGGACGACTGTGTCTTTTCTGGGGTTGACGTCGATGTTTGGCTAAGCGTTTTTTCGGATGCCTGGTCAAACGATGAGACTGTCATTTTCTTTTTCCTTTTCCTTTTTGGACAGGAGAACGACGATGGTGGTGGTGTGCACTTCTTTTAGGGGACATCTTTTTGGTTCAGGAGCAAAAAATACACTGAAGTCCATTGCTAGGCATGCATCCTTTTATCTTATTTTTGGGGGATGAATTTTTGGATAACGTTTGATAGACCAGACTGTTTGCGCATATGTTCTACCATTCCAGAATTAAAAAAAAATCCTCTCCTTTGGTTCCTCCTCTTTTTTTTGGATGATGGAGTATTTTCTGGGGTAGACGTCGTTGCTTGGCTAAGCATTTTCTCGGATGCGGGGTCAAACGACGAGACTGTCTTTTTCTTTTTTCTTTTCCCTTTTCCTTTATGGACAGGAGAACGACGATGGTGGTGGTGTGCACTTCTTTTAGTGGTGGTGGTGTGCACTTCTTCCGGAGCACAAAAACAATTACAGCCATCGTTTGCCCCAGGTCTTTTTTTTATAGTGGAATGCGTCTCCACTAATTGTCGGTCCGTCGTATAATTTTCATGGCAGTCATCACTCGTCGTGGACTGGTTGGCAACGGACTAAATCGGGTCAGTTCTTGCTTGGATAAATCCAGTAAACTGTAACATGCCCGATATCTCTTGGGACTTTGATTTTGGTGGAGGGCCCTTTCTTCGCAGAGTGTAATTGCTGAAGAAGAAGTTCCTGTGGACACGGGTTTCCATTGTTTCATCAAATTAGGAAAGACGCGTGTCAAATTGGGTTTGGCAACTGAGAAGTGGACGAAACTGAGGCTACTGGAGACGAGGTCACCGTCGCTGCAGGTCGAGGTTTCGGGATGTAAGGTTGAGTCTTTGCCGAAGTGCCTCTCTTGCGCGTAGAAGCTGCCATCTGTGGTCTTTTCTGGGGCTTTCCTTTTTCTGGGGCTGTGACCTGGTCTTGACACCACTGCTCATTTTCTTCTAAGTACGTTTGGGTCAGGGAGTGGCTTTTGTCTTGGGGATGACTTTCAGGGCATTGGAATCCCATTTTAAGAGGGAACGAATGATGACACCTCCTAGAGAACCGCTACCTCACGGTTTCAAAATGATTTGCTTTTTGGTTTGAGTGTTGCGTCAAGGCTACTTGGCTTCTCTCAAAAAAGCGGTTGGTTTGATGTGGAATGTGAATAAAGCCTTGCAGTAATTGACGTGCTGTCCCCGTAAACCTTCGGAAGACTTCTTTGAGACTGGCTTCTAAGACACGAGCACGTATTCGTGGATTTTTTTCGCGACTGATGCCGCAAAAAGGCACGAATCAGTTTGACGGGAAGATGACACTGAAGGGACGTCATGTTGACGATGTGTGAGACAGACCAAAAGTGTCTGAGGTTTTTATAGAGTTGTATTCAAGACGACGGGGACGTTACACGACAGGTCCTCCGTCTTGGCACCATTGGTGAAACAGATGGGTACGAAATCGCAAATAATCGGGGGTAGTGGGTTTTAAATCCACGAGTAAATATGCGTAAGGGGTTTGAGTGGCATCGTCGTACGCATGTTTTAGTCAAGGAGTTCCTAACTGTTTGGCTAGCACTTGCACTTGCTATTTATCTCTAGGGCTTTTAAACAAGACCACGTAATGAGCATTGAGACGGTGGTGTAATGGGCTTTACTCTGTTCAAAACAAATTTGGGTGTTGTAAATGACACTGTCATTACGATGATGCCTCTTGCGAGTAAACCACAATTTAATTTCTTCTTCGTCTTCTCCTAACATGTTGTCGAAGATGACCAGATGAGTTTGACTGGGGTCAGACACGATCCCATCGTCTTGGCCAGGAATACCTTCCACAAGCACGATGGAATCGTCTTGACTTTTTCTCAGGAGTCTCTACGCTGATTGTCACTCTTTGTACGACCACATGATACGTTGAGGTGGACGATGGATCAAATGATGTTGATGTTCGATCAAACGTTTGACATATTCAGTTTTGCCTGAACCGCTCGGTCCAGCAATTAACATGTTAAAGGGATGACGAAGATACAAGGCCTCCCATCTGGCACGATCTAAGTTTTCGTGGATAACTTCGAAAATGGAGGAAGAGCAAGCAGAGACAGCAGAGGTGGCCATTGTGCAAGGAATGTCACTTTTGAAACGAAGACAGACAAGACCAATTATTTTATATTTTTTGCAGGACACGTGTATTTCTAAACAATTTTAAAATTGAACACGAAAGACAAAAATACATAAAAGACAAATGATTATGGTTAAGTACATCGATAAAATAACATTAAAGTGATCAAAATGGGATATAACAAATCACTGTACAACGTTTGTAGAGACGAAGGTGTGGTGTCCTAGGGACACTGGGCAATGTTCTTAGAGGCTCTACACTTGGCACAGTCACACAGGGGTCCTCCCGGAATGGCCTTTCGGGGATGTCCATGTCAATGATGGTCCTGTCCTGAATGTATTGATTTTCCTCGGTGTTGGGTTCTTCTTCTGACACTGTCGCTAACACAGGTTTCAAAGTTACTCTTTGCACTGAACGTTTGAAATAATGATCGCAAATCTTGGGCATAGTTTCCCGCTTCTTATGTCCAAGCCTCGAAACCCAAACTTTTCCAGTCACGTACATCTGGCCAGTGAGAGGTGTAAGTCAGTCTACAGGCACATCTTCGTAAGCATCTTCAGTGACTAAACGTTGACGAATCTTTTTTTCCCGTAGAGGTCAAGAAGTATCGAGATGAAAGCGCAAGGCCTTTAACAGAATAAGTCCCTCGTGGACTTTTAAGGGTACCACCATCATGTTTTTGGTGGTACCTACCAGTACAGATAGTAACGAGCACGCAAGGAATCGGCTGGTAAGCGAAATCCCATAAAGGAAGTCACTAAGACACACACCACACGACGACCCAAATTCATTGGATACAATTCTCGTAAAAAGCGTTGGGAATCAGCCACAGTCTGAATAGTGTCATTAATTTCTTTCCACGGCAATTATTGTATCAATAATGATAAAGGTCGCGGCATGGTAGCAAGTTTTTATACGTCTTTTTGTAGGAGGTAATAAGTGTACTTTTTGCACATACCTGATCGTTCTCCGTCGAATTATCCAAATAGCTTAGTCACTAGTTCACACACCACACAGAATTTTCCTCTACAGGCAAAATTTGATAGCGTAAAAGATTATGGTAATCCTCTAAGGCTTCCTCTAAGTGGAATCAGTAGCAACCAAAGTCTTCTGACCCTTGGGTAGTTGATCAATGTCTGACCATCGGGACGCTTTCAAATGAATCAGTCCTCTTATAGCATTCAGATACCAGTGGTTCCAACATTGTTGACGTAACGGACGCAATTGTTCTTTGCGTTTGACTTGTATTTTGACAAACTCTCGGTCAATGCGTTCTCTCAACCCCACAGATAAACCACGAATGTTCTCTTGTAAAGTATCCCTCAAGAGATGACTGAGGTCGTCCCACTAAAGGTAGGTAGTGACAGTGTGGAGACCATCGAGCATGTTCCAGGCAAGCGGAATCTTTCTGCTCCCACTGGTGAAGTTACACACCACAACTGAATCACTTGACCTTATCACCTACTCCCACGTAGGTAAATCCAGCTCTGGCTAAGTCTTCGGTGGTGGGTTCTCCCAGATATTTACGCCACTTTCCTTGGAAGGTTTGGAATCGACTTTCAGAGTCGCAGTATTCAGTCAAACGCACAGGGAACGGATATGTTTCTTTCACAGGCTCATTTCGATGAGGGCACGGTGAAACCAGCAGTAGTTTGCTCAGGCATGGATGACATCATTAGGGTGGTAGCCGTATGGTTTCATGTGGAGGATGACATTGACCTTCAAAACCAGTTAAACGTCCACGAAAACGAGTGGCATCGCTTTTGCATCCGTCTGGTTTGACACGCACAGCATCACTTTCAATGGTAGGTATTGTAGTAGTCATAGCAAAGTTCCCATGATGTGGTACTGAATCGCTGAGATAGTATCTAACTGCATCCCTGCATCCGCAAAGTACAGCATCGCACATCCACTTGAAAATCAGCGAACTTCAATGGAGCCTGTTTGTTAGGATTCATCTTTCTCGCTTGGCAATGGTAGTCACAATGAAACATCGGTCTTGGACGTTTTCCCTTTTTATATGCTGACCAAGATCGACGTGTCCGTACGATAAAGTGAAGTGGCTGGGAAGCCGCACACGCTTCTGGTACACGATTTTAAACACTTTTTCCAAAGGCCGACTGACGATTTGTTGTATGGCTAAACGTACAGTCTTGTGAGTTTGGTAGGTGGTCACTTTAAAATGTTGATCCTCTCCAGACTGCAAGGCTTCTTTTAATACCATAAAGTTCACCACTTGACTGGTGCGATAATTGAGAGTCAATCCTTTCACTTTACATTCGATGTTCACTTCTCCTTGGGGTCCCGCTATTCATAGCCATAATTTTTGGGACCGCCACATATAAAACTTAGAATCTTGTCGTTGGGGTGCTCGTCCGTCCAGGCTCCTAAACGGTCTCCGACGTCAGGGTGTCAGTGACCAAAGCGATCGATGTAGGTGCAACTGTTCGTGTCAAAATACAACACACGAGCTCCTAACTGGTGTACAGCTTCGTACAATTTTAAGCTGGCATGGGCTGTCACGTAGGCCGCAATGATGACATTTCCAAATTCGTCGGTTTGTACAAAGTCCAGCTCTTCTTCGTAATTAACCAGGATCAAGTCATCAGTAAGGACGTCCACGTGTTTCATGTATTTGATTTTGTCGTGAATCATCTGGAAGTAGCGCGAGGGTTCTGTCAAATACTCCTTCTTTGGTAAATATGGTCTTTGTGCTATTTTTCCCCCACAAGCAATTTAACATCACTTTGGCAAACGATCGCCTTCCTTCGTTTTTCTCAGTGTGGTCTAAAGTGATGCCTTCCTGCTCCAAATAGTTCTCTTTGAATCTCTTTTGGTCTTCGGGAGTGTTGAACCAGGAAGGATAGCCACTGGCTTCTTGCTTCAGTTTCTAAACGGCATCCAAGTAGTCTGCGAAAATGCCTTTCTAAGTCTTTCACCCTGGTGGTACTGTTCTGTCTTGGGAAAGTGGTAAATTTCGTACACATCTAACAATTAATATGCCAGGTCCAGAGCTTTAAACAATTCCACGCTGACCCACGTTCCTGTCAAAGAGCGTTCTTCCTGTGTGTGCTGACAAGGTTGGTCTTGGTTGCACGTTTCGGCACAAGTACGGCACAAGGGAAACATCAGTTTTCTTTGGCAATGATGAGGTAAAATGGGATGACACAAGCCCATGGGAGGCAAGACTTTACATTTATTCAGTCCTTCGTATTGTTGAATGTTGTCCACGTCGATGTGTTCCGTCAGCAATTGTGGGTACCCTGCGGAAAAGTGACACTATATGCACACGCAAGGATACAGCCAACACACGTCCAAGTATTTGATTTCTTGTTCTTTCTCCTCGTCGGCGTGGTACAGCAAGCATGTGGCATTAGTCCGTCCTCCGTACAAACTGTCCCGCGGATTCAGAGGGTCCACCAGCTTGTAACTTTCCATGATGCGCTTAAACTCGGATCGGTTTTCAAACGGTGATTGTAATCGTGTTCCCACATTTCCACCACTTGGTATCCTTGCTGTTCTAACTTTAAGCGCCGATGACAAGTAGCCTCGTACAAGTCTTCCATGGTACGTTGTAAAAATTCATTTTTGGTGTACCGTTGAGGTTAGCAGATCGGACATCCGTGAAATAAGCAACAGTTAAACTCGTACACGATGTTAGGGTTTTCTAAGTCCCAGCCATCCACTGAATACGATGGTCTTTTCGCCTATTCCGTTTCTGGCATGTTGGAACCACTTGTCTTCAATGTCGCACAAGTAATGTAGCCAACATAGGGCTTTGACCGAGTATTCACGTTTGACAAAATTGGTCGTTTGAGGGGTTATGACAGCCAGGATCTTCTCGGGCATTAATCGTTCGCGGTACGCTAAGGAACACGCTTTAGCAATGATGCAGGCTTTCTTCAAAATATCGATCCCTCCATGCTCCGTGAACAGTTCTCGAAACATTCCACAGCATCGCCATAGAATGTCCACTTTAACATTTCTTCCAGAAAGTCGAAGAGGTACGAGGAATAAGTGTGGTACCAAACGTAGAAAGCTTCTTGTTGTTGGGTGCGAATGTTGTCGAGGTCGTAGTAGTGAGCACCAGGCAAATAGGGCAGAACGGCGTGTTGATTGGCTTCGGTATTGAAAAAGTGCGGGAAATAGCCTTTGGCCATTTCTGTCATTGCAAATGTTTCAGGCATTTGACTCAAAGGTATGGCCAAGTAACTCATCGAATCTTTAAACTGCACTTGTCCCACTTGCATGGGGATGATGTTGGCTCCGTTCAAGGTGACTTTAGGGTGTTCGGTACTTTGTTCCGTATAGTATTTCAGGAGAAACTGTCCATAGTATCCCGAGACATTGTGAGCCATCACCGTGGCATAGCCATGGCAATCTCCGTAATGTTCGATGTCTTCGTGGCTCCACATCTCGTCGATAGGGTCTAAGATCTATTGGGCAAAATCGGTCAGCGTGTTAGGTCCTCGAAAGATTTAATCACGACCGACAGGAATCTTGCTACAGCGGGGGCAATGGCAAAAGGTAGGTTCTTGGATGCACGTCTCGCACGCTCGATGAGCCAAGCAGAATTTAGGAATGTGAATGTCAGTCTCTTGCATGCATTCGAAATAAAAAAAGATGAAATTCTCTTTTTCTTCTGGTCATCTTCTTCCTCCTCCTGTTGGGGTCGGTATTTTTGAATGTAGCATTCGTGTTCCAAGCCCACGATTTGGAGACAAATGTGCCATCGGTTCTGTCCTGGACAAATGTGTGCCTTGGAACTATTGGTACATACGACTTGGCCACAAGCAGAACACTATTTCAGTAGTTGACAAGCACGTTTCTGCCGTGAACCTCGCGTCTTGAGATGTTGTTTGTAATAGGTAGGGCTGACAAAAGTGCTCTGACAAGCTAAGCAATGCACTAGTTTTTTTCCATCGACAAGGCAGGGTTTACATGCCGAACGTCCTGGACATTTTGATCCACAATGCTTGTGTTGCTCTCGATTGTTATACCCATAGTCACAGTTCTCATAATAATAGCTGTATCCCAGGAATCCAATGATACTGGTAATGACATCAAAATGTTGGTGATGATAGACGTGAATGTATTTTCCGTCTTTGAAAGATGTGGACTAACGTAGAATTGTCTACCTGCCAATCGTCGATTCTGTTCAACCCTGACTATCCAGTGTATGTCAGATCATCATGGGCAATTACCCAGATGACCGATACAGCCCTTTGGAAACGAAGAATCTATGTGGATCGGCAAGGCTGTCTGAAGAGAGCCTTAATTTACGGGCGAGAGGTCAGACGAAGTTTGAGGAAGAGAAGAAGATCCGTGCGATGCCCTCTTTGTTAACTGAATGGTGTTAACAAAAAAAACCAAAGGCTATTTTCAGGGCCACTCCATGGCCTCAAAAAGATATCTTTTCTCTCTTGCCTCAAAAAAAACAACCTTTTCAGTCGATTTTTTGTGTGATTGATTTATGTTCATAAATCTATGTTTGTGTAATATGTCTGTCTCTGTCTATGTCTCTAACCCTGTCTCTAACCCTGTCTCTAACTACGTCTCTATGTCTATGTCTCTATTTGTCCCTAGAGTAACGCGTATTCAGGTCAGCCCCTTGCCACACTGTTCCGCCCGACTGAGATAAGCCACTTGCAACATTGTTGCCAGTGTCCAGTACCGTGACGTCACCCCTCTCCAATTCCTATTGACCCTAGAGAGGTCCAATCCATTGTCGCTATACATTCCCTATGTTCAATTCCCATTGACCCTAGAGTAGCCCACCTATGTTAAAATCCCATAGACTCCAGAGTGCAAACAACCAAATTTAACACTAAGAACCCCATAGACCCTAGGGTGCCCCCACTCACTACTAGCGTTGATACACGGAGGTACGGGATTGAATAGAGTCCGGGAGGTGAATCATAACTTCATCTAAAGATTATGAAAGGCTTTTTTCATGAGACATTCACTTTGTAACATAAATAAATTTATTACAGTCCGTATGGTCTTATCAAGATCAATGTACAGCAAATTATTTTATTTTAGGTATTTAACAAATAGAAAATGTGTTTATGTCTGTGTTTCACTTGAAAATTAGGGTTAATTTAAGTTTCATTCGGAAAAGTCACATAATTTGGAATTCTGTCATGTATGGGAATCCTAAATGGACCATTGCTTCAAAAGTTTGGGAAAATTTAAATAAAAATAGCGGACACGTTAAAATTTTATAGTTGACGTTTTAAGTAAGAAAATTTAATCTGGATGTATAACACGATAAGCACGATACTATTATAAAATATGCAACTTAAATTTTGACCAGATTTCTTTCTTACGTAGGTATCAGCTCATCTAGAGAATAGGCATTAGCATTCCAGAACAAATTTATCATAGAAAGAGTTTTTTTCGGACCTTGATAATCTTCATGTTTATTTCCGGTTTCAGAAAGGGAATAAAGCAAACATGTGGAGGCAATAAGTCAAGAAAAATATTATTTCACTAAACATTGTGCATTTGAGAAAAGCATTAGAGATACAATTCACTCATTAAAATAAATAACCAATAACGCCTTCTACATTCCTGTCTCATTCAAATAATAATAAATTTCAGTGTCTGCGACATCCAACTGTGTGGCCTCTTGTGTGGGATATTGTTGTTGGTCTGACCGGTGTCGAGGCCAAACGCAGCTCCACCTTAAATCTTACATGAACGAAAGAAATATCAACAAAATAAACTACTTTTTATGATTATTTAAGCAAAATTGAGTTTTTCCTTGGTTGGAATGACGGAAAAGGCAACACAGCTGAATCTGAGCCTCAAATTTTTAAACGAGTCAGATCCTGTATACATGGAGAAACAAATGTATGGTGATACGGATTAAGCCACTGTATGTTCATAGGTATATAGTAGGCCCCTGCCTAATATGGTATGGTATTTTAATCTTGCCAATTTTTAAATTCCGTTGTTCATTTACCTGCCAAATTTACTAAATTAATGATTCTATTACCATTTTGTGGACAGTAGGAGTAACTTTATGTACCTGTGTTTTTGAAATGGGACAGGCGATACCGGAAAATGTAGTATTGAACAATCTTAACACAGTATTATTCACGGTAACTGGTACAGAATGTGACTTGATGAAATAGGTATAACATCTGTATAAAATGTTTATCTGTCGAGAAACAACAAATGAAACTTGAAGTTTCGTTCGTGTAAATCATAGTTAAATACAGAGATATAATATTGTTTGCCTTTTAATTGTTCTTAAGTACAATGCCTATAAAAAGAGTTTGGTGTCAGAATGGCACATCTCGTATGCTTATGCGATACTGGCAGCAGCTGAAAAAGATACTGACATTGCCTGTATCAGGCAGTGTTTATTTTACGACATCTATGTGCTACCCACCTCCGAAGCCTGATGCAATATAAAGCATGTGCGTTTTTGTTTGCATCTTCTTGCTGTTTTTTTTTTTTTTTGTTGGGGTTAGTTGTATTTTTTTCTGTTTTACTCATTTGCATTATATATTTTATTGTATAGCATGTTTAGTTTCTCTCTACAGTCACGACTATGTGTAAACAACTGTTTGTTTAGTTCAGTAAACTTGGAAAACAGTAAAACTAGTTTTTAAAATATGTAACTGGAGACGAGATAGTTCAGTTGGTTTCGTAATCTATGGGTTCGATACCCATCTAGGCCAGCTTGGGTCGGCTGAGTCGGTGTGTCCTTGGAAAATGGACTTATGTGTGATATAGCCAATAACGTGATCAAAGAGCTGTACAAGCTAAACTAAATATGTTAACGATTTCGAGTTACATGTTAATTTGATTGGCATTCATGCGAAAACGGTTCTTACAGGATAGCTAGTCTACTATTACTTGCTCGTTAGAGTTCATGAGTAAATAACACTTGTTTATACTGAATCGATGATGACTTAATGTCAGCAATTCTTTCTGAAAATGAACAGAGTTGACACATTCACTCAATGCTAGCAAAACCTCCTGTTAAGAAGATATTTGATAACGAAGCTGTAGCATTTATTCCACTGTCCCCAGTCATGGAATGTCGAGGCGAGCAGCAGGCAGGGTGAACCCTACAAATTGGCTTCGAGCAAGTTTTTCATAAAATAAATGTTCCTACAGGGGCTGAAAAAATAATGTCAATAACGCTAAACCGAACCTCCTAACTTTTATTATTACCGTATAGTTTGAAAAAACGAATAATAAATCGTTTGGTGTAGCTCATTTTTTGTTATTTTATTTTTGAATCTTTGTTTTTTATGTTATAATGCGTTTAGTTTACTCGCGGGTCACTCAATTTTTGTCATTCACCCTGCCTGCTGCTGTAATTAACCAAAGATTTTATCCAGACCTACACGATATCTAGATCTTGGATCATGTAGATTTATTGTTATATATCCAAATGGAATAGCCTGTGCTTGAGCAAAAACGTTTTTGAACTTCATCATATCCATATCCCCTGAACACCATGTATAGTAAATATTTTTTAACGTATAATTATCTATTCCATTAAATACAACTAAAATATTGCAGTTGTCTCTGATCACCTTCGGTATTTATGTATAACGCTGAGTGACGTATATAATGTCTGTATTTTTGTGTCTACCTCTGGAAAATATTCTAGCTGGATTTGTTTGTTTATCCAGCATTACATCATCGTACACCACTAAATTATTAATAAATCCATCTAGATCATCTATTGACGGTGCTTCATCAATATCGGTGATAAAATCGATAACATCATTATTTCTATCTTCTTCATTAATTAATTTCGCTTTTTCATTAAAATCTTTAAGTACTTCGTAACAGTATTGATCATCTACAGATGGTGCTACTAAATACAGTTTACTCCATTTTAACCACCTCATTATTAAATTTAGTAATAGTTATGTTTTACCCGATCCAGATGGACCTAATATAATCATCCTTATCGAATTTGGTAATGCTGGATGGTGCTTTACTGGTTCCTGTTTTCGTGTCGCCGAAAAGTCAATTGTATCCATATAATAAATAATATGAGTCTATATTGTGTTCGGTGTAAAATTCCTACACCCACTGCTGAATTAACAACGATAACAACGAAAAATAAACGACGTGCTCTGACAGGCAAATGCGTTAAATGTGGCACGAAGAAATACAAATTTGTCAAAACAAAGACAGGTGGAGATATAGCCGCTTTATTAGGAAAATTACTAGGAACTCCGTGGGCTAAATACCCCGGTGAGAAACATATTCCTGGATATAATTATTGTGGTCCTGGAACTCGACTTGATATCCGACTTGATGATCACGATCAACCAAGATCAGGAGAGTATCCAATAAATAAGATTGATAAAGCGTGTCATGTTCATGATGTTGCGTATAAAAGTAAAGATTTACAACAAAGGCATCTCGCAGATGTAAAATTGATTCATGCATTAAATTCTATACCTAATAAATCTGTCAGAGATAAACTCGCTAGTTTTCTAGTAAAATCTGCCATGAAAGGTAAACTAATGTTAGGGGCTGGTAATTAATTATATAAATATTATAATGGAATCCATTTATTATAGCCCAAGAGGATATTGGAGAGGCAGATCAGCTATTAGTAAATTATCTGAAGCAGCAAAAGTCTCACATTCTGTTGCTGCAGCGTGGTTAGCACGACAGGCAATATAGCAAATTTATCTACCACCACCTAAAAAAATTCAATATTCACATTTTGATGTCAGCGTCCCTAATGAGGTTCATCAAGCAGATATTTTATTTTTACCTCATTATACTATTAAAATTGGTAGACGTCAATCACGCACATACAAATACGCATTAACTGTCGTTGACGTTGCAAGTAGATATAAAGAAGCTGAACCATTATCAACAAAGACAGCGTTTGAAGTTGCATCTGCGTTTGAACGAATTTATCAGCGAGGACCTTTGCGATGGCCGCAGTTATTACAAGTTGATCCTGGCAAAGAATTTCTTGGTACAGTATTATCGTTGATGAAAAAACATAACGTTAAAATCAGACGAGGACACACTGAAATTCATCGTGATCAGGCAATCTTTGAACGATTTAATCGAACACTTGCCGAGCGGTTATTTGGATACCAATATGCAAAAGAGATATCCACTGACTTTAAATCCGGTGAGAGATTTCGTGAATGGGTTGCGAGGTTACCAAGTGTGATAGCTGCATTAAATAACGAAATTACTCGTTCAACTTCCATGAAACCTTCTATTGCGATCACAAAAAAATATATACCCCGTAGCGATGACATACATCAACCTCAACCAGTATTAGGTAATGTAACTGTAAGATATTTATATGAACCTGGTGAACTTGAAGGTGGTAAAAAAAGAGCAACTGATCCTATCTGGAGTGTGACTACACATACAATTTCTAACGTGGTTAGATCTACTGGTAGACCTCCAATCTACAGATTAGATTCGAGAGCCCCTCAAAGTGGATTTGTGCGTGAACAATTACAGGTAATTCCTAAAGACACACAATTACCACCACATACAATTACATAACCAGAACCTCTACGTCGATTACATTCAAGACAGGTCAGCATCACATTATCACGTGTATGACCAAGATCACTATTAATTCTGTCTACGGTAAATTGTCTTGGATTATTATTCGAATATTGCCATAACATATTACAGCTACAGCTTGCACAGTGATTATTCTGTCGTTGTTTTAGTGTTATAATAAATTCAGTATTAATATCAAAGTCACGATTATTTTTTTTTTTGTCACATTGCTTATAACCAGATAGTTTTTTTCTTATTACGTCATTATTAACAGTTTGATTATTATTTTCTATAAAATTCATAATAACCCTATGTAGTTGAGATATTCTTCTGACTCTAGAAACTGCGAGATAGACTAAATTCGACCATTCAATCCGATCATCTATAATCCAAATATTTGTATCAGAAATAGTTAACCCCTGTGATGAGTGAATAGTTATAGCGTATCCTAACGTCTACGGTGATTTATTCATATTCAGCGCATTCTCAACGACATTAATATCGACTAAAACAATATCATTCAAGACAAGATTCTGTATTCCACCACCAGGAATTTCAACATCAATATTCTGTCGTCGAGTATCCGCTGGGCGATAACATAATGGTACAGGTAGATCTGAAAACTTTTCTTTATGTAACAGAAATAATTTATCCTGTAGTTCGTCACGAACTATCTTTCTACTTGCAACTATTAAATCAGCGGGACTCCATAAATTTAGAAAATCATTCATAGAAGTCTCTGGAATTACTCCTCGCATTATTTCACATTGTACTCTGTCTGGCTGAAGTCTGATTAACCTTTTAAATTCCTTCAGCGGTTCATCAATAGCTCTATGGTCATCATTTATTTCTTCATAATAATCTACATTATTCTTCAGCCATTCATGTGGAGACTGTCCAATAAAGGGTGGTGGTTGACCATGATCACCACACATTATTACAGCAGTATTCTTTGTCAATAGCCAATCAAGAAATGTTTTTAATATTTCTAACGACACCGTGCATATCTCGTCCCATATAATATATTTAGGTATATATTTCTCACCCATTCGCTCAGGAGTCCATGTGTCTCCACACCATCTAAAGAAACTATGATAAGTACACGATTTTACTCCTCGCTCTTTTATCTCTCTGGCGAGTTTATGTGTCGGTGTCAAAACAATTATATCTGAATTATTATTCATGAATAATTTAATCACACGCGTTGTTTTACCTGAACCACCGCATCCATTAAGATAAACAGTTTTATGTCTAGATACAGGATCATATACAGATGGTGCTGATGATTTTGATATTTGATTATTATTTTTGTGATATATTTCCTTAATTTCAACGTCGGCAGATTCAGAATAACTAAGTATATTTTCCTGTTTTATTCTCCATGATCCCCATTCACCATTACCAAGTAGTGGTTTTAATAAATCTGTATATTTTTTATTTATATAAAACGAATCCGTTGCGACTCTGACAGCATCACGAGGAAATTTATTTATCATAGACAGTAGATTTATAGAAACATATGCCAACATAGATGATCTTAAATGAGTAAACTGCGGTGAGTCACCATCAAGATAACTCACAATTGTACCTAGCTTTGTTCTGTCTGACAAATAAGGATTACTCCTATTTATAAATGTATTTTTTTCTGTTGTATCAGCAATTATAAAATCGAGTTCAGCATCGTCCATAATCAATCTTGTACAGTGTCTTTTATGATCATAGGCTCCTTCTTGAGTAAATTTACCAATTATCTTTCTACCAAGATCTTTTGCAAGTTTTTCATCATGCTCGTCTCTGCATTTACGTATATTATTAGTAATTTTAATAATGTCATCTTCATTAAGATTAGGAAATTCTTTCCTGGCATCATCAATATTAAATCTATTTGGTTCTGGTAACCAAACTTGTTTCTGTGGACTATACGATATAATCGCCTCACTCACCTTCAATAATGTTAAAATTCCAACATCAAGTATATATCGCAATAGTACTATTGGAACCCAACATTTTTCTGAAAAATGTCTTCCAAACCAAGCATAAGTAATCGGATGGAGATTTTCTGCAAATTCGAATGATTCTACATGAGCAAATCCGGTTAAATCAAAATCTGGTAAATGTCCGTTTATCGCAACCCTGGTCATCTCGTGTGATGGATGTCCGAATCTCTTAAAGTATTCAGAACATTCTCCGTATCCAAGAAAACTTCCAGGATAACACGCTACCATATCAACGGATATAACGTCATTATATTTATATTTATTATTCCATAATCCTCCGTGTCCATATTCTACGCAGCTTTTATGAATATCTTCAAGAAATTCCGATCGCGTTGGTTTCCATAAATTTTTCTCTTGAGCGAAATGAGCCGCTACAGATGGAACTGTAAAACAATTATTTAATAATAGTCTAACTTTGACATCGTCTGAAGTATATTTCAGCGCA
Organism: Megalonaias nervosa; assembly: GCA_016617855.1. Taxonomy (NCBI): domain Eukaryota; kingdom Metazoa; phylum Mollusca; class Bivalvia; order Unionida; family Unionidae; genus Megalonaias; species Megalonaias nervosa. Next base: position 18,310 of record JAECUM010029615.1, read on the forward strand.
AGATGTTCCATTTCTACATTAAGAGATTCTGTACGGTAAATATCACCATTAGGCCGTACAATTTGATCGTAATGATCATATTCTGAACCTTGAAATAACCAAACGGATACAGGGTCACTTTTGCTGATATTTTTGATAAAATCAAATATTTGACCATCATAAAATTTAACCGCTCTATCTCGTGGAAATATTGTTACTGCTGAGGTCCACGCATGCGAATTATGATCAATAATATCTATCGGAGCTCCATTTTTTATGTATTTCGGTTTATATAAAACATCTCCTGTTAACGTCTTTACTGTTATTGGAAATCGTAATTTCTTTTCTAGATCAGCAACATCTTTAATAGATGCTCCAGTATCTTTAACTGATTCTGCCCAAGTATTTATTTTTTTACGCCTTAAATCTGTTAAACCATTACCACGTATCGCGTTTATGAAATGTTCTGTAACTCGTTCAGCTACACAGTTTATTCTTGACTCTGACAGTTTCATCGGCTTTAGATTATTGACGTCAGGTTTATTATTAAGCGGATATATTGCATATACAACTGCAGTAACTGGACATGCACGCTCATAATATAATTTGTCAACACCGGTTAGTATTCCGGGTTTAGATTTATTATTTAAGAGAACAATATTATTTCCTGACTATGCGTACTGGATCGCGCTTATCACGAATAATCTAAATATCTTCTTCTGTATTTACAATAAATTTTATTAAAATAAAATATTTTTGATCATCAAGGTGATTAATAATTACTTTTCCCCGTTTGTCATTCATCATATTAGTAACATTTCCAACTCTGAATGTTGACCATACATGAGCAGCGCCACTATTACGAAATTCATTTTTTGCTTTACGAATACGTTCGGTTACATCCTCATTTGTTAATGCCAGATCTTGCATCAAAGTATTAAATTTATATTCTGATAGTCTGTCAAGATCGCATCTAGCTCTTTTAGGTTCAATTGCCGATAATTCGTTCATATAATTAAGACAAGTATTTAAATTAACATTTTAGTATATATATATATA